>PVJA010002479.1:69258-106566 GCA_004027025.1 Myocastor coypus | reverse complement strand
AAAAAAAAAAAAAAAAAAAAAAAAGTACACCCTGCTGGATTTTGGACTTGTGTTGGTCCCAATGCTTTGTATTACCCTGTCGTTTGCAACTTTTGGAATAGTAATGTTAGCTTGTGCCTTGTGAGTTGGAAGTGTTCAACTTTTCTTTTGTACAGGGGCTCAGAGCTAAGAGTTTGCCTTAGATCTTGGAGGAGACTTGGGACTTGGACTTTTTAGCAACACTGAAACTGTTGTGATTTTGGCAACTATTAGAGATGGACTAAAATGCCTTTTGCATAAAGGGATGTGCATGAGTCTTTGAGAGCCCAGGGGTGGTATGCTATGGTTTGTGTGTATTTGTCCCCCACAACACCTCATGCAGTTATTGAGGTGCAGTTCTACAGCTTATGATTAATTCATGATCTAAGGCTGGGATTATGGGTCTGAGTACTGCTGGGATTGTGAGTATTAGTACTGCTGAGATTATGGGCGGCAATACTACACAAAGCCTGGGGCAGATAACCTGAATGTAACATAAGAGAGGCAGAGAGACAGATTTGCTCTCTGTTGCCATTGTTGCTGCTATTCCTTCATTTTGCTCTTTGCTCTTTGCCACTGCCATGAATGGTTGCTCTCTGCCAGATGCCACTCCTGCCTTGGAGTCAACTGAGTATGAACTGTAATCTTCAGTAACAGTGAACTAAATAAAGATTTCCTTCTTTCATTTTGGGGGTCGGGTATTTGTCCCAGAAGCAAGAGAAGAGTAATTGAGATAGTTGGCCAATCTTGCTTTATCTCCTTTTTCCTCTTCTCAGATTCTAGGAATCACATTTCTATCTCATCCTCTGAGATAAGATTATTTAGGTTTCATGTGGGGAGGTCATGAAGTATTTGTTTTTCTGTGCTTGGCTTATTTTAAACATCATCATCTCCTAAAAGTAGCCACAGGCAATGTGGGTGTTTGTTAACATCTGCGGAGGAGAAACACAATCCTGGCAATGCTCCCTACATGAAGATATTGGATGCTTCCTCAGCTTCTTGGTCATAAGTGGGACTTCCATTACTGAGTTAAAACCCTTGCTTGGAGATGTGAAAGAACAAAACACGCCATCTAGGTAAAACTGTGTTTTGAACCATGGTAGAGCAGGGCAAGGACTGATCACCAGCCGTGAGGTCTTGGGATACTAGACATGGAGCCAAACTCTGAGTTTTCTAGGTCCTACCACTTGCACTTGTTGAAAAATCTCCTGGGCTTTGAGCCCGTGAATACCCTTCCCACCCACAGGCCTCCAATTCTGTGCTCAGCTCTGGTCTGCCCACAGCAGCTGCCTGAAGTGCTGAGTTACCCAGCCTCAGTTTCTTCTTTCTTGCCTTAATCCTTTTCTGGGGCCCAGCAACTCCTGAAACTCTACTTTTTGAGGCTCAGAATTGAAAAGAGGTCATTGTTCTGGCTAGTGCCTTTATTGCTTAAGATTTCATCAAGGTTATAGCATTGAAGATGATCTCAGAAGCGTCTTTTAGATGATCTTGTGCTCAGATAACTTTAGAGAAAAGAGTGAAATTAACAACCATGCACGACAAATTTTAGCCAAAAAAAAAAAAGCCTGGAAAGTTTAAAGTGCTTGTTGGAGCTCTCTCTGCTGAGCTGGAGTTAGTATCCTAACCTCTTGATTCATATTTGATGACCATGGATCAAGGCAGTATTCTCAAAATGTGGTGTTTAGGTGAGCGGTGTGAGCTCCATTTGGAAATCTGTTAGACACCAAAACCCCTATTATGTCCTATTTTGAACCTACTGAGCAAGAAATTTTGCATTCTGCACTTTCCAAAGGCCTCTAGGGAGTGTAGATGGCTGGAGAGTTTCAGAACCATCACGACAAATCACACTTTGGGGGGGATAACTTGGCACTCATCATCTTTTGTAGAAAGAAGACTGAGTGCTGAGCAGTAATTTCTGTCAGACTTGATCCTTTTCCCCATTCACACATTTATTCTTGTGGGCCCATTCTCACATCAGGAACCATTGGGATCAGAAGAGCATGTTGGACACAGCTCCTTCCTTCACAGAGGACAGAGAGTCATGGTGTTGAAGATAGAAGATTGCACCCAGATGTGAACACTGCTTCACATCACTGACTGACTCTGGTGCAGGCACCAAGGGCGGTGTGAGTTTGGGACTTCTTGGCTACAAAGGGGAGCTTGCAAAATTAACAGGGGGAGATGATTAGCAGCCAGCTGTGGAAAAGGCCCAGGGAGCTCTAGAAACCTTAGAGACAGGTCAGGAGAGAGGGGAGAGTTCTGACTGATCTCAGGAGACTTAGGAAAAGCTATGTCACAGAACTCCCTGCTGCACTCAAGGGTCCCCTAAGTACCGGCCCCAGTCACTGATGGCAGTGGATGGCTGACCTTAGGTGCAGTGCTTAGTGACCAACTCGGTAAACCTTTATCTGGTAGTTATAGCAAGAAGAAATATTTTCAGAGCTCACTTCAGTCCACGCTTCCAGCAATTTGGCATGAGTCAGACAGTTGGGAAACAGTGCTTCCAGGACAGCCTGACATGTCACTTAAGCAGCCTCCTTGGGCCGAGCTGTTCTTTTAAAAGAAGAGCTTCAAGCTGATCCTGAACTTGGAAGAGAGTTCAGCAAACAGCAAGTGGCAACAGAAGATTGAATCATGAGTGCATACCTCATGGAGAGAGAAGGCCTTGTTTCCAGGCACCGAGTGGACCGAGGGGTGGGGCAGGGCTGTTCTCATGGCAATAGTCAGTTCCCTGCGATTTCTTCATATTATCTGTGTTGCTTTGTAAACCCGTGTGGTGGGCACAACTGTGTGAAAGCTGAATTGGTATTTCTAATAAGGTGCCACCAGGTTCCCTGAAGGGCTTCTGATTGTCCACAGAATTCACCTAGCTGAGGATTCAGCTTCAGGGTATTTATTGTGCAATGTTTAAAATAGAATAATGTGTGATATATGGGATAAATCTATCAGAATTTTTTATTAATTAATTTTAGCAGTACTGGAAATTTTCAACAGTTGTTGTTTTGGGGGATAATACCAGCTGGCATGGACCTAGGATTAGATTTAGGCTCTATACTGCAGCTTCAAGTTCATTAATCATGTTAGACTTGCAGCATTCCTATGCAGTGAGCTTTATTATCATCTGTGTCTTATGGGTGAGCAGACTGCACCAGAGTCCAAATAACATCATAAAAAAGAGTAAAAATGTACACATACACATGCACTCACAACCCCAGTGGGAAGTGGAATTGCATATTGAAAAGAGTTAAAGATTTCAAGCTAATATCTGAAGAGTGAATCCTGAACAACTTGGGGAAAACACTTTTAAACTTCTTAAAATTTTGGTACCTGGCCAATAAGATAGAAAGAACTCCATCTTCACAGCATGGATAATGAGATACTGTATTAAAGTTTGGCTCTATAAACTAACCTCTCCACTAACTGTAACCAGAAATTAGTTGCTAATGGTAGGTCAAGGATATAGGTTCAGCCCTTAGAATCTGATCCAATTTCCTTCCCCACTGAAATGCATTGATTCTGCTGCTAACCTCTCAGTAAACTTACCAAATGATAACCATCTGTCTAGCCAGGTGACCTGGTAATTAGTCAATGAAAACTTAGTCTCCCAAGCAGCCTTTTGGAGCTAGCCTGGTGACACAGACTTGGACCCGTTCACTGCTCTGACAGATGGAGGCTGGCAGGCCTAAAAATAAAGATGTCTTGTCCCCAGAGCTGTGTTTGGTTGCCTAGACTCCACTCAGTGGTGTCATATTTTCCTCTGCCTCTCCCAGCAGCCATTGCAGCAGGTGTCTTAGGGAGACAGCCATGGCTTCATACCCTTACTTTGTCTGGCACCTGGTATGTCAGGAATCAGTTGCCTCAGCCTGTGGCCACCCCCCATCCTTCACCTGGGGGTTTTGTCTTTGAGTGAATTAGCTTAAAACAGAAATTGCTGGGAACTTGTTTTTCCAACTTTTAGGAAGCAGTTTCATGCATGGAGCCGAAACAAATATTTGTGCTCCTGCCTTCTAGAATGAGTAGGACTTGGAAATACTCTCTAGAGGCTCCTGAATTGAGAGCTACTCCTTCAGTGTATTTCAAGAACAGAGGAAAAATTTCTTAACAATGGTTTCAAGTGAGGGCCTGTAAAATTTGAATGGTAGCAGTTAGGGCAGAACTTTTCTTCTACTGCAAAATACACATCACATAAAATTGACCGAGTGATACTTACTTCATCCACAACATTGTGTGACCATCATAATTTTCCAGTTTTAGAAATTTTTCCCCAAAAGGAAACCCTGACCCACTAACCAGTCACTTTCCATTTCTCCCTTCTCATATAGCCCATGGAGGCCAGAAATTTGCTTTCTGTCTTTATGGGCTTGTTTACTCTGGACAGCTTCACATAAGTCAGCCAAGAGTGTTAATACAAACATTTCAGCATGATATACATTCACTTTGCTTCCAATATAAAGGTTGAGAAGTTTTCTTTTCTTCTATCTCATTCCTATCAACCCAGCTCCTCCTGACCCACAGATAACATCTTTGTTTGTAGATTTTTATGAATCCTCCTAGAATATATATATCTCCACACAAGCAAATATGACACAATTCTTATCTCAGCTTGTTACAGAAAAGGTAATGTTCTATACACACTATTCTGTTCCTTGACTTTTAGTCCCTTAACAAAATGTCCTGGAACTTTGTCCACACCAGTACACAGAGAGCTTCCTCATTCCTTTTTATAGCTGCATAGTAGTTTGCTGTTTGCATGTCTCCTGCTTTATTTAACTAATCCTTTCTGGATGGACGTCTGGATGTGTTTCCTGTTGCTGGCCACTAGGGCCGAAATGTGATGAGTAATCAGCACACGTGTTGCCTCCCAAGTGGCTACACAGCACCGATTCCCAGAAGATGGACAGCAGGGTCTCAGAGAATGCGGGTTAATTTTCTGAATTAACCCCCAGATACTCCTCGAGGCTATCACAGTCCCACAGCCTCCACCATAGGCCTTTACTGTTTCCCAACCTCGTTGTAATTTGATGTGAATATTCATTTGCTTAGAAAATAGAATTAAAAGACCAATTATTCCAGTTGTGTCTCCTAAAAAGAAATCAGTGTATCAGCCACTTGGCATTATAGATATCATCCCTTTCACACCTGTGCATGCACCTGGTACTCACAGGTGAAGACGATGATGGTCAAGCTATCAGTGTTCCAGCACAGTGGACTCTGCACACCTGCCAGCTGTCCCCTCTGAGAGCCAAGCCCGCTGGGGCTCCAGTAGTTCATTTAAAAATATAATGAAACTGAGACTGTGGAGATGAAAGGTGCATAGAACTTGAGTTGAAAAGTCCCCCCTTGGCTCAGTCCCCTCTCATTAGAGTTGTGGGGGGGAATGACTGGGTACCCTAGGTTTATTACCTGGAGGTATCATGATAGCATTTGTAAAGAGTCACAGCACTCTTGACTTTTGCCTGTTCTTTTAGCATTTTTTAATATTATTATTATGTGTTTAGTACAGCGTCTACAGGGTCTTACTACGTAATCGGACTTGTAGTGCTCCTCCTGTTTTCAGCCTCCATAGCGCTGGGACTCGGGTGCGTGCCACCATGCCCAGTCTCAATCATTTATCTCAGCGCACCCCAGGGGCAAGGTTGTTCTTTTAACAATTAAAGGTGTCTGGGAAGTGTTTGTGAAGTAGCTTCAGTCTCTGTAGTGTTGAATTCTCCCTAGCAGAGTCAGTGAGTCTGCTGGAAATGTGTGGCTTTCAGCGTTTCCTCTGAGCAGGGTGGAGGCGGCAGGCAGCTGTTACTTCCTACACACTTCCCATTTCCCCTAAAGTTGGAGGGGGTTTCTTTGCTTTCCTGAACACAAGTTTGCAAGACTTGGAAGAGCAAGTCATTTTTCAACAGCTGTACTGAACATTTCATTATCTCGGAGGGACGGTGTGGATAATGCTTTTCTGCCCAGCATTGCAAGTGCCGCGAAGCAGACACCTCCCTTAGTGGGGCTGAGCTGGATCAGGAGGGGCCTTGATCCTGTCTTCTGTAGTCCGCGTGGCTCAGGCTTGCAGCTACGTTGCCTCCCCCACTGCGAGGACTGCATTAGAGCAACGTTCTCTGCCACACGTCTTGCGCTGCTGGGTGGTCCTTATCTGAGTAAGGAATCAGGGGCAGGCAGGAAGTGTAACACCAAGTGGCTGTGAAGGGCAGGGGCCTCAGCTTCTGCATCTTCTGGTAAATGTGTCATTTAGAAACTCTAACTATGAGAGCATTTCCTGTCATTTCTTCTCTTTTGCTTACCCTGAATCTGATGCTCTGACCTCATTCAATCATCCCTGCAAGCCAACTCCAACCCCTGTTGCAAAACAGGATTCTGGTGACCGAGGGGAGTAGGTTATTATCTCAGTCAGTTTTATTATAATGAAATGCCCAAGACTGGGTGCTTTATCAAGAAAACAAAATTACTTATCTCCCGGTATTTTGGTTGGCAGTTCAAGATTGAGTAGCTTTATCAGTTTGGGCTTTGGTGAGCATTTTACAGCAGATGGCATCGCCGTGGCAGGAGTGCTTATGGAAATGATTATAAAGGAGGACAGAAAGCGAGAGAAGTGCTTACTCCTTATAATGACAGCTCTCTTGGGAACTAACCAGGTTCCTCTGAGACTACATTTATCCCATCCCAAGGAAGTGCTCCCAGGGGCTGGGGAGATAGCTCCGAGGCACAAGTGCCTGCGTGGCAAGTGCAAGGTCGTGAGTTTGAACCCCGGTCCCACAAAAAAAAAAAAAAAAAAAAAAAAGAAAGAAACAAAAAAACCAAGGAAGTGCTCCCACAACCTAGTTGCCTTGTACAAGCTCTTACATCTGAAGGGTTCTATCATCTCAACACCATCACCCTGGGGATAACCTTTGGAGATACAGTCAAGCCATATCCAAGCCATAGCAGACTTGGGATCCAATTATAGACAGCCAAGTCCCAGCTTGTATATTGATAATCTATGCATCCTTTACTTTCTCAAAACTTAGTTTCATCATCTGTAAATTATGTTAATAACACCAATCTCCAAAAACAATGTGTGTTGATTGAAAAGAACATTTGGAAAGTATCTGGGTTCATAGAAAGCCCTTGTGCTAGCTGGGAAAGTGGGCTATCATGACTGATCATGACCCCACTGCTGAGCAGCAGGTTTGAATGGACACTGCATTACCACAGCTGTACCTGATGGCATTGGGCATGACAGTGCCATGAAGACAGCCCTCTCTGAAGAGATATAGGTTTCCCTCTGGTCTGTGCTGGTAAGTCTGCCTGACCATGTCTACTTCTTCCTTCTCAGGGTCAGACCTCTGCCATGGTCTGGTGGCTCTCCTACCAGTAGCTTCTTCTAGAGTGTGTCCTCCAAGGAATCTCTCATGTGTCTGATGTATGTCTGTTTCTAGAAGACCCAACCATACATCACCAAAGCATGTGGCTTCTCTTTCCTTTTCTCTTCGTATGTAGTTCAGGGCTGTGTTTTAAGCATTTCCTATACAAATATTCAAAGAGTATAGGGCTATATGTTATATGTTTATTTTTAAATTATTTTTTCTTGACCTTCTGAGCAATCTTGTAAGCAACTCTGAGAATATGGGCCCGGGACTTCATGGCAACAGCATTTTGATGCAGCTATTTCAAATGGAGGTAGAAATCTCAGGGTTTCCCTTTGTTGATCAATGCCAAAATGCATCTCCTTTCAATGTGAAAGTTAGAGGAGGGGATTGCTATCTCTATAAGTGTTCTTCTGTTCAAAGACAGAAGTAGTTTTCTCATTTCAGAGGGCTAGAGATGCAAGGACCTCTGCAGGTCCTGGGAACTTAGAACACACGAACCAAAGTGTCTCTATGCTTTTTTGACACTTAGAAGCAGGACAATTTGGTTATCTGATATTTCTATGATATATGGGGGTAGAACGCAGGATTTTAACACTGAGTTCCGTCTTTAGCCCTTTTATTTTTGAGATATAGTCTTGTGAGGCTGCTATTTTGGCATATTGTCTAGGCTGAGATCAAGTTTGACAAAAGTATGGAGAGGTCTTAGAGAGCAATAAGTTGACCTGTATCATTGAATATAGTAGGTGAAGAAAGAGGAATAAAGTACATTAGGAGTGAACTCACCCTTGACTTCATCCATCCATCCATCCATCCATCCATCCATACACCCATTCATCCACATAAAAGCCCTACATCCTGAAAAAATGAAAATAAGATATAGTCTCTATTCACTGAGGCCCCTGGTCCAGGAGATTCCACGTCATTGAAAAATGGTCCAACTCAACTCTGTTCCTGAAACAGCACAACTTTGTCACCCACCACTGAACCTCTGGCAGTAATAGCCTTCCCAATTTTATCAGCAGCACTTTGGCTGTGGGCCTGCAAGTTATGACATGCAAGCCCAGCAGCACACACCTGCCCACTGTGTCCCAGTGGGAGGTATCTATGTGGGAGGGAGCTGGTGCTTCTGTGCTTGGCAAGTCGTTGAGGCAAAGAGAACCCACTTCTAAACCCTGTTTCTCCATTCTCCCTCAACCCCATTATCCTATAATCTTCCTTTCTTTCTCCTGCCCATCCTGATCCCTCAAGTTTTGCAGCCATCCAGAGATGGGTTCCTTATGTATTTTTGTTTTTCTTGTTTCCCTTCATGTCCAAGATGCCTTCGTTATTTAAGCAGATTCACCTTCTGCTACCTGGGATGTGAATGCTAGGACAATGATTACAGAAAGCATGGCTGCCTGGCTTGATGACCTCTAGCTGTAATCTCTTACTCTCTCATTTATGCATGCATATAATCTTCCTACACCTCTTCCTCACCACACAGCATTTCCCCAAGGACTATTAAGCTGAATGGTTCTGTGTTGCAGTTATGATGACAGCGTGATGTTCCACACAGTAACTCTGGGTGACAGAGGAGAAGCAAGCTGCCTCTGCTGAATCCATCTCTCTCTTTTCCCTGTCATTCCATTAGGGCAGGACAGTCTGGGATAATGTGTTGGGCCCAGCTTTGGTCCTGATCTGCTGCATGATCTCCTGTTCTAGGGACTCAGTTTTCACATATTTCAAGTAGGAGCCACCCTGCTGGTCATTGCATAATAATTGTCATGTGCTTTGGAGATAACTTACAGTATCTGAGCATCCTAACTATCTTAGTCCATTTTCTACTTCTGTAACAAAATAGTCCAAGTCGGGCCATTTATAAAAAAAGTTTATTTAGCTTACAGAGCTTCAGAATATAAGTCTCAGATATGGTTACATCTTTAGGCTTGTTTTCTTTATTACATTTTAAAAAATTTTTACTTGTTTATTTACTTGGTATAGGGTCTTGCCTTGCAGCTCAGACTCATAATGATCCTCCTGTCTCAGCTTCCCCAGTGCTGGGGTTACAGGAATCTGCCACCACGCCATTTCAGGGTGGGCACAGCGCACCTGAGGTTCTGGGGCCAGCATGGCATGCAGTACCAAGGGTCAAGACTGGGTCCTTGTGCTTGCCAGACAGGCACTTAGACCACTGAGTTAGCTCTGCAGCCTACATCTTCCAGTTTCTAATGGGGGTCTCATATTACTCCATGCAAAGAAGAAGAGCTCTTTCCTGTCTTGTGCAATGGGACCTAGAGCTTCTAAAATATTGGTACATTCTCTGGTTCTGATCACTGGAGAGGTAGCTGGCTTGTGTGGGTTAACCTATGGGTGAGCTCAAACCTGAATGGGCCATTGGGAGGTGAGACCTGGTTGGAGGGAGTGAACTGTGGGGGCCTAACTCTGACCCCTATGGTTTAGATATAAACGTCTTGCACCAGTATCACATATTCAGTGGGGGCTTTTGGAAGGTGATCAGATTATGGAGATGCTATAGTTGACCTGCTGATAGGAAGTAGGGCCTGTTTGGAGGCAGGTCATTGGATGGTAACCTGGAGGGGTATTTCTTGCCTTCTCCTCCTTCTCTTCTGTCTGCTCCCTGCTTCCTTGTTACAAGGGCTCAGTATCTTTTTCTCCACCATATCCCTCTGCCTTTCTATTTCTGACCTGGAGCCAGTGAACCATGGATTAAAATCATGAGCTGAAGTAAACCTCTCCTTCTTTAAGATGTGGGAGTTGGGCGTTATGTCCAGAGGTAGGAAGACGACTAAGACAGGACCCCTGTGCTATGCTCTACCAGGCCCTTCTACCACCAGGACTATGACCTGGAGTTAGCCAACCATGAGCTAAAACCCCTTAAACCTCTCACAATGAACTCTAAGCTCCATCTTAGTTCCTTTTTTTTTTTTTTTCTTGTTACTTTGACAAGACAACCAATAGCCAAAGTTAAAGGAGGAGACCTTAATTTAGCTTACACTTTGTAGATGTTGTAATCTCCAAACAGCTGGCTCCAAGGCAGGGTAGCTTGGCAGAGGGTGACACAGGGGAGAACCAGCTCATGGCACCAGAAAATAGCAAAAGAGCCAAGGCACTTTCTATCCCTTGTGTTGCATGCACACTACCCTTTGTGGGGCAGGTGGAGCACTCACCCCCTTACTCCCAGCCAGAACTATGCCAAAGCAATTAGTGTGCTGGTTTAGTAACCACACTTCCTTAATCACAGAGCCATACACTCCAGATCCAGCCACCTCTTAAAAAGCCTTGTGACTGCATGAAGGTTTGGTGGGACATCTGGACACAAACCATAGTGGTTGACAGATGCTTCGTTAGAACAGGAAAACTGACTGATACAGTGGCATTTGCAGAGAGTTAAGATGTGCTGTAGTGAACCCAGACCTTAATTAATTCGTTCAGGAGAGCATCACTACAACTCAACCCCTCCTAGCAAACTGTGTCTCCGAGCACTGCCACATGGGGAACTTATGGTGCTGCTGCTGATTAGCTGTAATGTTACGCTTCAAGATCTTAGCAATTCACCCTGTTTCCAGGAGTGCCACTTTTCTATTCTTAAAAGTTAAGGTCATAATAGTAACAACTCTTGAACTCAGCTATATCCATGATATAGAGCCTTTTTCTGTGTGAAAGTGATTCATTAACAGCTTTTCCTATGCTCAATACTTTTGTGACCGACCATGGACCCTTATTTAGGGAACTCTGGAAGGAAAGTGCTGAAGGGTCTGGATCCTGGTAAATCTGGGATTCCTGCTCTTGGAAAAGAGGTAGCTGGCTGGAACCTGCCCCAGGGATCCCACCTGGAAGACAGTCTCTCAGACCACTGTCCAAGTCTCAGCCCCAAGGGGAGCCCTGGGAACTGACACCTGGTACATTTTGTGCATATTTCTGCACCTAGGAGGTGTGCAATCAGAATTTGAACTAAGGCTCTTGGGTTAATATTCTCTGCATATCTGTTGGGTGTAGAAAAGGCCCTGGGAAGTCCAAAAGACCAGCTGTCCTTAAGAGACACAAAGGTCTTGGGGCCAATCCAATGGTCCCTGCCTTCTGCTGTGCCTACGGCTCCCAAGGGAGACAAACTAGTAGCTCTCTCTGCTTTCTGTGCCATAGGCAGCCTGCCTACCCTACCCCTGGGATTTCCCTGAGGGCTCATACCCAATCTGGCACCTGACCAATCAGTCAGCAGCAGTAAGTTTGTTAGGGTCCTAATAACACTATTCCACTAGGAGGAAAGCTAGGAGCCTTAAACAATTTATTCTCTCACATTCTAGATGCCAGAAGACTCAGATCAAGGTGATGGCATATTATTGGATGGAAGGTCTCAGGGAGTTGTGTCCAGGTTCTTGGTATCCTGAACAAAGGACTAAGAACACTCAGAAAGAACAGTAAGAGTAAGGTTTATGGGCCTGGCGGGATGGCTCAGTGGTCTAAAGCACCTGCTTGGGAAAGCTTGGGCGGCTTCAGGGACCGTGGTTCAATCCCTGGCACCACATACTGCACCAGCCCTGCCCTGGGGGCAGGCTGGGCCGGCCTTAAAAATGAATGAATAAACAAATAAAGGTTCTGAAACAACAAATAAATAAATAAATAAATAAATAAATAAATAAAATTCTTTAAAAAAGAGTAAGGTTTATGAGAAGTGAAAGTACCTTCCATGAGGTCAGAATGGGTCAGTGTGAAAAGCTCATGGCCATGATGAGACAGACACTGGTCTTAGGATGATTAGAAATGTTTCTCCAGCTAAGGACTGAAAGCAGCAAAGGCCCAGTGGGATACCTGACTCGGCCCACCTGTCAGTTTTTTTTTTTTTTTAAACGTACAAGGTTTTTAACAGAAGTATTATACATCCAAAGCTCATGGTGTGTGTGTGTGTGTGTGTGTGTGTGTGTGTGTGTGTGTGTGTGTAAAATGCAACACATATAATTTTTTTTTTTTTTGTCTTTTTGAGACAGGGTCTCGCTATGCAGTTCAGGCTGGCCTTGAGCTCACTTTCGTAGCCCAGGCTGGTCTTGAACTCGCACCGATCCTCGTGCCTCAGCCTCCCGAGTGTTGGGATTACAGGCGTGCACCACAACGCCCGGCTAATACATATAAATTTAGATGAAGACCAAGGTCATGTACTTTTGGTTTTGCACTTGTCTTGGGGGACAGAATGGCTTTTACTTATTGGTTTTCTAACGTTGTGACACAGTCGGTCTTGTCCAGCGGCTTTCTGTTGTTATTTGTCCTTGCTCTACCCCCTACCTCAAACAGGGTTGCTTCTCTCTGAAGCCCACAACAAAGAGTCTTCCCAGGCTCTCCCAGAAGAGGAAATCTCCCAGGACGCGTGGACGGCAGGGAGTGGAAGCATGTGAATCAATAGCAGGCCTTATGTGCATTATCCCTGGATCCCTGTGAAATCCCGCTGGAGATGGGGGACCCACCCTCACTTGCAGGTGAGAAGTCCAGATGTTCTGGAGGATGACAGCCTGCAAATGGCAAGGTGAAGATGCAAATGCTGGTCTGAATAATAGGATTATTCTGCTATAATTTAGTATATGGCTAAATGCCTAAAGTTCTGTGTAAAAATGCATAACTATTTTTTCACATCTTATATGGATTTAAAATTTAGAATATCAACCACTAATGGAAAATACATGTTCCATATTATGTCTAGGCATTTTATATTCAGAGAGATAGGGATGTTAAGCTCAAGTGTCTATGTTAAAGGGAATAATATTATTAAGCTTCTCTCCTGTGAACAATCAATTGAGAGAACTCACTACCTTTGGACCACCAAGCTTCTCTTCTGGAGGGCTAACAACTTAAGTTGGCAGCCAAAAAATTAGAGAAAAAGAAGGGCTACAGGGATAACCAATATTTTGGCCCTTGTCCTTCAAGGTCACTGAGGACTTAAGACAAATGAGAATCTGCATCACAACTATAGCTCAGTAGTGTCCCAAATTTTCTTCAGAAGGAGATTATGGGGCTACAGAGGAAAGTGACTGAGAATGTATATTGTGCCTAAAGAGAGTTACCTAAAGAGAAGACATTTTCTCAGGCTTTCACAGAGAACAAATTGGTCACGCAATGACCGTGACTCATCCAGATGGCTGACACTGTCAAAAGATTACAAAATGCTATACATGGTCTCAGGCTAAACCCTGAGGGGATTTGACTGACCTTGTCAGATACTAAAGTTACATTTTTTGTTATCTAGATCTTGCTTTACCTTGGTCTTAATCATCCAGCAGAAAAGTCTAACCATGAGGCATAAAAAGTAAAGCCATATTAATATGCCGAGCTGTAAAAGACTCAAGTCAATAGCTTCTGACATTGCCAGTCCTGCTGATAATCTACTATTATTATGAACTATTAGACTATACATACAACTAATTTCTCTTAGCTCAATCAGAAGATTTGTACTAAGACTATTTATAGAAAATATCAAGTCTGGCATCTTGGATCCCCCTGTGTGTGCACCTAATCTCAGCTGGTCTACCCGAGACCCCTGAGTGCCTGCCCTAGTCCCCCGCGCTGCCCCATATCTGCTCCGACAAGATGAAAGATACTATCATGAACCAGGAAAAACTCGCCAAACAGCAGGCACAAGTGCGCATTGGTGGGAAAGGAACTGCTTGCAGAAAGAAGGTGGTTCATAGAACAGCCACAGCAGATGATAAAAAACTTCAGTTCTCTTTAAAAAAGTTAGGGATAAACAATATCTCTGGTATTGAAGAGGTGAACATGTTTACAAACCAAGGAACAGTTATCCACTTCAACAACCCAAAAATTCAGGCATCTCTGGCAGCAAACACTTTCACCATTGCAGGCCATGCTGAGACAAAACAACTGACAGAAATGCTACCCAGCATCTTGAACCAGCGTGGTGCAGACAGTCTGACCAGCTTAAGGAGACTGGCTGAAGCTCTGCCCAAACAATCTGTGGATGGAAAAGCACCGCGTACTACTGGAGAGGAGGACGATGACAAGGTTCCAGATCTTGTGGAGAATTTTGATGAGGCTTCTAAGAATGAGGCGAACTGAACTAAGTCAGCTTCTGAAAAAGATAAGACTTGGAAGAAATTACTGGGAGCTGCTATTTTATATTATGACTGCTTTTTAAAATTCTTTTTGTTTATGGATCTGATAAAATCTAGATCTCTAATATTTTTTAAGTCCAAGTCCCTTGGACATTGCAGCTCTTTTCAGTTTTTGCTTACATACAATTCATTCTTTGCAGCCAATTAAGCTGGAGAAGCCTGGGAATAAAGTTTGAAACCGATTACTAAAAAGAAAATATCAAGTCTGTATGTCGTACTCTGAGCAATTACTACAAAGACAATATGCAATGCATTAATTATTGTAACTGTCCTACTAACCTGTTGTGAAACTGTCTCATTGTTATTTCTTTCTCATTAAAATTAATAAAAGCAAAAACAAAACAAAAAATAAATACAGGTCTGAGCATCACTGAGGCTCTCTTTGGGGACTCCTCCTGCTCCCCCAGTGGTGTCAAATCCAGGCTAGCTCAGTGTGGTGGGCTTAGCAAGTACAGTAGGCACTAGAAGCCCAAGGATCAAGTTGTCAGGGGTGGGGACAATAGCCACTTTCACCATTTTCCTCCCTGCAAACTTCCACACTATGCAGATTCCAGAGGGGCCCTTCTGGTTCATCCTATGGAGAATTCTGCTGTGCTTAGAGTTATCTTTTAAGGCTCAACTGTTTATTGTCTCCTTGCCCTGTAAACCTGAGCTGGGTCACGGGTGAAATTTTCCCAAATTAACATCAATAGAAAGTACCCAAGCAGCCTTTCTCCAGCACCTAGTGGCATGCACAGCTGGACACAGAGGCACATAATTCCAAGTACCCCTGTCCTCAAAGGCTATACATTCTGCTCAAAGTATACGATTTCTCGGAAATACTCCAGGCTTTGACTTTGTTATCCTTGGTGGTGTGGTGACTATAGGCTGCCCTGAAAGTGGCAGCTGGGGGCCCATGTCAGGCCACACAGCAGGTTGGCCAGTTTGAGGGGAACTAGTAGCTCCCAAATTCTCCCTTCTACTGCCAACCCCATGCTCCTCCACCTTTGTCTATTGGTATTAACTATTCCACAGAACTGAGTGTCGCCATAGTTGTATTTGGCCCCCTAATTTTTCTTCTCCAACAGCTGAAGCTGATCTTTCCCAGCACCTTAGATACATTCAGGAAACTGGAAATCATCTTAGATCAGCAGGGTCAAGGCAGGGGTGTCCCACAAAGACACTATTTAAAAAGTTTTCTGGATCCCATGTCCTTTCTCTCTATGAAGCAGTAAAATCAGGTTCCTGCTACAGTCCATAGACACCCTCCTCCTGTTCATTAAGTGTGAACCAGGTCCTGGTAGGCTACATCTTCCATGGATTTGCTTGTTGGTCCTTGCCAGCAACCATTAGATAAGCACTCTGATATTTCCAGTCTCACAGGTTAAAAATGAGAAAAGGCGCAGAGAATAACTTATCCAAAGTCACTGAGCCAATGAATTTCTGAAATGGGACACTAACCACAGGCTACTGAGGACTTATATGCAATATTCCATATTGTGGCTTGTGTTTCTGGGATACCAACCAAAACCTTTGTGGAGGGTCCAGGTCTTCCACTCAGAAATATGGCACTGCCGGGCGTGGTGGCGCACGCCTGTAATCCCAGTACTTGGGAGGCTGAGGCAGGAGGATCGGTGTGAGTTCGAGACCAGCCTGGGCTACAAAAGTGAGCTCAAGGCCAGCCTGAACTGCATAGTGAGACCCTGTCTCAAAAAAAAAAAAAAAAAAAACAAATATGGCACATGAATGCAAAACAAAGACAAAGAGTGAAAGTTCTCGCTGGCCCTGTACCCTGGGTATGCTGAGCAGGCGATGGAGTCTAGGCCTGGTGGAGTACACCTGCAATACAAGCACCAGGGAGGCTGAAAACAGGAGGATCACTATGAGTCTGAGCTGCATAGTGAGGCCCTACACACACACACACAAAGGAAAAGAGAGTGAGAAGGAGAGAGAGATGGGGTTGGGGACAGAGAGAGTTCTGTAACTGAGGAGCTCTGAGCATGGCAGATGTTCTTTATAGAACAAAAGCCCAAGAGCCCAAAAGCTCATGGCTTTCACTGGTATCCATCAGGAAGGTGGGTGGGGACTTGCAGCAGAGTGTTAAGGTAAGGAAACTTTGCAGCTATTGACTATAAGGAAAATCAGAGCAATTCTGTACAAGGCACAAAGACTCTCCAATTAGCAATGCGATGGATAGTTTGATATTTTCAAGGCTGGCACCTTTACTGCCAGGAAGGTATAATTCTTATTGAGTCCTGTGGCCTCAGCCAAGATGTTATCTTGGGTCTTAGCCCTGGAATCTCACTGGCTTCTGCTTTAGTCCCCATTCCAGCCACGGGGGAGGGGTGGCAACATACTGTAATGGGACACTAGCTTCTCTGGTAGACTTAATCACATGCTTTTAGCCAATTAGGGGAACATCTGTTTAAATATAGCCAGGTCTGCATATCTCAGAGGATACAGTTGAGGGAGAAGTCAGGGAAAGATGGAGGCAAGTGTCTTCATTTCTCAGGAGAGTGGAGGTTGGCAGTCTCCCAGATACCTATGGACATATATTTTCAGGGAAGAAGGTAGGTAGCTAGATGGCTTACAGATGATTGCTAGATAGATAGATGGTGAGTAGGTAGATGGTGAGTAGATGAATATATAGGTAAAAGATGATGAATGATTGATAAGTTATTGATTGATAGATAATGTAGCTAAACATTATGTAGGTAATAGATGGTAGAAGATGATAAATAAAAGGTCCACAGATGAAAGAGAAATGACATATGATAGATCAACTGATTGGACAACTGATAGGTACTTTCTACACATGAGACTGGTAACTCCAAGAGGAGTTAGGAGTTATTAGTTATTATTGTATATACTTTTCTGATTCAGTCTTGAAATTCTACACAATTTAACCATTAGCTTCATGGTGGTGATTTTCTAGAGGAATATCAAAATTGTCATGAAAATCAACTTTTTCACATGTGACAGATACAGGTGACCCAGTGAGAGCCCTGTGAGTCCCTCTGCACATGACACCATGTGTGATTTGCCTGCAGGAGTGCCCTGTGTGAGGATCTGGCATGGGCTCTGGGGTCACTGGCCTCTCCCTCAGAACTAAGCACAAGGCAGGGTGACAACTGCAGCCTTAAAGATGCCATCTCAAGTCTCTGGGACACACTGGAAACAAACCCTTGTCCCAAGGTAGGAAGTGGGGTACAATAAACACAGTCAGTGTCCAAGAGGGCATGGGAATCAGAGTTGCTGTGGTCCCAGGTCCTGCTCGCCCCAGCGTGGGTCTGCAGCTGCTCAGGTTCTGGGGTGGGTAAAAGGCTGGAGTGAAGCACTCCCTGCTTGCGGACACTAGGCCCTCCCTTTGATGATTCACATTTTCCTGGTGCCTCTGCTAGCTGGCATCTTCTTTTTCATGGCATGACCACAACCCTAGACACAGCCGTCACACTTTTTCTCTCAAAACCAGACACCCTACGGTGCCTTTCTTTTACAGTCCTGCCTTACCCACCAGTGCCTTGGGGATAGTGCCATCTGCAAGGCTGAGCTCTGTAAGGATCTCTCGTCTCCTGAGGTGCTCAAGGGTTCCTGGCTCTTGCAGACCCCAGCTCTCTGGTGTATGGGACACATCACCCCATCCCAAGGCCCCAGCAGCAGCTTGACAGAGCACCTCAGCATTCTCAGCAGGACCAAGCAAAGTTCTACATGACAGCCACTGACCCCTATATCTCCAAATAGTATTTCCAGTCATTCTGGCTTTCCTATAATCAGGACAGCTGCTTGCAGTAGTGAAGAGCGAGACATATATACTCATATGTACCTCATGATTTGCAGTGGGAACTTAACAAATCACCTGACCACAGTGTGCCTTAGTTTTCTTATCTGTATAATAGACAATGTGACAGTATAATTGTGTCATCAAACAAATGTGCAGTGAATGAGCTTCCATACAAAAGGTGATGGAGCAGTAAATACATATGGTTTTGTCGATAGTTCCCCAGGATGATGGAGGCCAGCCCACCTGTACCCCCAGTGACTGTGTCTCTGCTATGGCAGTCAGTCAGTGTTGCTAAATTGGGTCCTGGGTTTTTTTTGGCTTTACACATTTTCATTTTTAATTGAAAATTGCATTTGGATAGACTTCAGCACAACGTGGTCTGCTCTCTGAACCCTGCCCAATGAACACTGAGTAACTGCAGACAGGGTGGGGTCACTTGGATTTGGTGGTTGGATTTTTTCCTCTCTGTGGTTTTCGGCATCCTCCTCCAGGACAGGCAGCTACATCATCCTAAGACCGGACTTTCCGGGAGAGTGCTTGGGTCACCCCGGGCCTCAGTTGGAAAAAGCTGCTCTTGGGCAAGGTTATCTACCCATATCAGGAGCTGCCTTTGTTTACTGAGCCCTATATGCAACTTGAATGCCTGCCACTCCACTGTCCTGGGAACTGGCATCTCTGCTTCCAGTGGTTGAGGTTTGACTGCCTCTTTGGTTTAATCCTGCCCATCCCTGGCCATAAAGCACTTTTCCAGCCCAGCGACACATGCCTCAGGCTCCGTGGGAAGCAGAGCTGGGAGCCCTGGCCAGCTGTGTCCCTGCCCCATCCATATTTCCTGATGACAACTACCAGGTACTTTCTTCCAGTAGCTCAAGTGCTGATAGCTTGGTTGGCTCACCAGTACTTAGCTGCTCGTGACTCTGTTGCAGTGTTGATTCTTGCCCAAAGACCAGGGTGAAAGAATCTTCTTAAGTATATTCTTGGGCCTGCTGATGTTCTATTCCCAATCAGTTCTCCATAACCCCAGGTCTGGCCAGGCGGCCATTACTGTCAACCTAAAAGCTTAATTAGGAGATTAAATAGGGCTTGAGGCACACCCTTTGTGCAGGCACATACATGTTGGAAGCCTTTTAATTTGCTTATTTATTTATCTATTTATTTTGGTATAGGGTAAGAAGCCCTATACCAAACTGAGTGACTTGTTCCCATGTGAATTCAACTTAGTGATCCATTGGTATGGATAGAGACATAGGCAGCTCTGAGGTGACAGAGAATGGCCAGAGAAGGCCTCTCTGACACCATTTTCTGGGCACTTTCTCAGGCTTTATACCATGCTGAGCCATTAGAATCAGACGTAAACAGAGTTGATAATTCTGTAAAATGTTGCCAGACAATGTATCCTACAGGCACCAAGCCAAGAATTATAAGAAAATTTTAACTTCTTTAAAGCATTCTTGCTTTGGTTTTTACAAATCAAAAATAAACATGAAAGGCAATTACCTTCTGTGAGTTCTCTGATGTATAAAGAGGAGTTTTCACCCATTATTTCAGGACTTTTTATTTCATTAAGAAAGCATTAGTCTGTGGGACTTGTAAATTCATCAACGAAGTCCGTCTAGGTTTTCCTGAAAAGTGAGGAGTTGTTATACCTGGAGTTAATATTTTCCAATGTTTAACAAGCCTGGGGTATGACAGTCACTCCTCGAACAAAAATACTTTTTCTTTCTTCCTATTGCTGACAGATGCATCCTATCTGGCGTTCACTTGCTTGCTATACTCGGGACACCCTCCAGGGGGCAGAAGATCAACACCTCTGGGCGTGAAGCCCTGACAGTGCCCTGCTGATTTCGAACTGGGGTCTGAAACAGGAGGTCATCACTAACTGCTGATTGCTCTCTCCATGGCTTCTCTTGGTTGACATGAAAGCACCCTCCTGGAGGGAACCAGAGCCCCACCCATCTTACTTTTACAGAACTGCAAACACAACCAGATCTTACTTCATTAAGGTGCTGAGCATTGAAGATGAGAAGGGCTTAGGCTTCCACTCTAGGAGCCTCTTTATTGTGCTCTTCAGAGTCTTTTTGAGTCATCAGATTCACACTGGGACCTCCCAGAAGCATGGTCACCCTCACCTCCAGTCATGTTCCAGGACAGCATGCCTAAGAGAAGCCACTTGCATACAATTCTTGGATCTAAAGCCCCAACACGTGACCTAAAGTCCAGTAAGTGGCTCTGTTACACACAGGCATGGCACCCACACAGGCTCTGGCCACATCACAGGCCCCTGTGGTGCTGACAACCTGTGGTGGGGGCTGGTTCCTTCAAGGCTCTGTGCTTGCATGAGCCAAACTGAGGCCAGTGCCTCAGTTGCTGTGAGGCTGAATTGGTGGGCACAAAAATGAGCAGGACTGCAGAGCCCATGGCCAGCTTTGCTACCCATGGAGCAGACAGTACAGTTCCTACTTATTCAGAAGAACAGTGAGGAGGAAATCTGGGGAGAAGGAAACAGATGCAGGTAATAATGGAAACGCATTGAAGTAGAAGTTGGTGCTCAGCTTAAGCAGAAACTTTACAGCCCACCTGATCTCACCTGAGCCCTTAGAAGAGCTTGTGAGGAGAGGAGAGATAGAGAAGCATAGGTGGGAGAGCCTTGAGCAGCATGGGGAGAAAGAGGAAAGCAGTATGGCACATGGAATGCCACAGTGGTCACACAGGCAAAGCCCTGAAGCCAAGAGCCCTAAACCATGGCCTGGCCCAGGACCTGAATCTTCCCGTACTAGAATTAAAAATTAACCCCATCTAAGGCAAGGCTCTGCTGCTCTTAGTGGTGTAGTATTTGGAGATGCAAATAATTCTCCTATGCATCTAGACTGAAGAGCCAAATGAATCATTCCAAAAACTAAAATACCTAGACTCACTATAAGAGGCTTCAAAGAAGGAGAAGCCTCTCCCAAAACAGTGAGATGCTGTCCTCTCCTATTTGGGCCCTGTGTGTTTCCACCCACAGTGGTCCCAGCTCTATTTACCACCAGTCGTCTCACACAGACTTGGAAAGTCCTTCATTTAGTTTTCTTGAGGCCCTATACACTTTCTTGGTTGGATTATTTTGATCTCAAAGGCAAGAACTCAGCTTCTGCCAGTTGGAAGCCATCAAAACCCCAAGCACAGTGCCCTCCAGATGGCAGGTCTTATGCCCACACCTGCAGAGAGGGTGAGGTATGGGCAAAGGGATGAGGAAGGGTTCAGGGGAGCCCAGTGATGTCCAAGTAGTTGGGAGGCAGAGAAGTTCTTCTGGTTGTAAACCAAGATATGGATTCCAGTTTATGATATAATCACAGTGTAAGTAAAAATGAGAAAGCCCTAGGGGGACCCTGGGCTTCTTGGGTTCCAGAGTGGCACCAGGGCACCAAGATGCATCTTCTATGCCTGTCTGTTCTGCTCTGGGGGACCTGCCACACAGGTGCCTCAGGGTGAGCTGCTGCTATCTAATCTTAAATGCCCAGGCATCTGAATTTAGTTACATTGGTAAATGCAGCAAGAGGGTCCAACTGCACATGCGCGTGTGGTGTGTTGTTTGTTCTTAGAGAACCAGTATTCCATCCACATTATGCAGTCCAGGTTGGTCTTGAATTCACAACAATCCTCCTGCCTCAGCCTCCAAAGTGTTGGAATTACACAGGCATGCTCCACCACACCCAACAAATATATTAAAGCTATTTCTCTTTCTTTCTTTCTTTCTTTCTTTCTTTCTTTCTTTCTTTCTTTCTTTCTTTCTTTCTTTCTTTCTTTCTTTCTTCCTTTCTTCCTTTCTTTCTTTCTTTCTTTCTTTCTTTCTTTCTTTCTTTCTTTCTTTCTTCCTTTCTTTCTTTCTTTCTGTTTTTGTGTTACTTGGGTTCTCCTGTGCATCTAGACCAAAGAGCCAAATGGATATTGAGACCTTGTGCTTGGCAGACAAGACCTTATGCTGCTGAACTATTACCCCGGCCCTGTCAGGCACTTTTCTACACTGCCTAATCCATCCATACTGTCCCCGTGTCAGGGGCCATTGCTCCTCACATACACATCGACTGTTAAACTCAGCAGGAGCCCCATTTCTGGGAGTTGTTCATTTAACACTTTACATTTTTTCCTTTACAAATATTACCTATTTCCTGTAACATTTTCTTCCAGAACTACCAAGTTTTCTATTAATAGAAAATTTATCAAAGACAAAGAAAAAAAAAAAAAAAGCTCAAAAAGAAAGCTAAAATTACTTGCTGAGTTTGGGTGCAGTGTAGGTGTGTCCCTGAAAGCTCATGCGCTGGAAGTTTGGTTCCCACTGTGGCAGTGTTGAGAGGCAGCAGGGAGCCAGGTGGGGTGCTGTGAAAGGCCGCTCAGGTCCCCAGGCGGGTTGCATCCATCCTGGATGGAATCTGTGTAGTTCTCACAGTTTTCAGTAAGTTCTCTTGAGAGTTGGTTGCTATAAAAGAGCAAGTCTGGCCCAGAGTCCTTCTGGCTCCCACCTCACCTGATGTAACCCTTTGCCGTGGTGGTGCCATCTGCCAAAAGGCCAAATGGGTGGGGCTACCTAGTCTGGGCCTTTCACCCTCCAAAATTATGAGCTAGGCAAACCTCTTTTGATTATGTATTACCTGCTTTCTGGAATTTTATTATAGCAACAGAAAAGGATGAACCCACTACCTGTCGTCTGCCCTTCAGAGAACAATCATAATGTTTGGAAAATGTTGTTTTCTTGTCTGTCTGTCTGTCTGTCTGTCTGTCTGTCTGTCTGTCCATCTGTATGTGTCCTTCCTTCCTTCCTTGCATCCTCTAGCTCTGTATCTTCTTTTAACAAAAATGAGATTAGAATGAGCACATTACTTTGTGACTTGCCCTTCCTTTGCTGAGTTTCCTATTCTGCTAAATATCTGTTCCCATCATTTTTAATAGGTGCCTAATATGTTCTCTGTCACATGTAGCAAAGTTTAAATTGGATCATCAGTGTTGCATATTTATTAGTTTCAAGTTATTTGCTATTTTAAGCAGTGAAGCAATAGCTATTGTTAGGAAAGTATCTTTGTGCAGTCCCTGGGTTGTTTCATTATGACAGATTTTAGCAAAGGAAAATGTTGGATTGATTGATGGACATTTTAAAAGTTTCTAGAGAAGATCAAACATTTTATATTTTACTAAATGTCCTTCCTCCCAGAGCAAATTAGATTGTAATTCTCAGCATCATATATTTACAAAATATTTTGTTATTTTTAGGGAGAAAGGTGACTTTTTTTGCTATTGTAATTTAACAAGTACTTTTGGTTTATTTTTGTGGTGCTGGGGATCAAACACAGGGCTTTCTGCATGTTCGCCAAGTGCCCTGCTACTGACCTACATGCCCACTTAAAAAATTTACTTTTATTGAGGCATAACTTAAATAAAATGAACCCATTTTAAGTGCACAGTTCAATGAATTTTATATATAAAAGTATATATCCTCAAGCCAGACGTGGTGGCGCATGCCTGTAATCCCAGCACTTGGGAGGCTGAGGCAAGAGAATTGGTGCAAGTTTGAGACCAGCCTCAGTTACAAAAGTGAGCTCAAGGCCAGCCTGAACTGCATAGTGAGGCCCTGTCTCAAAAAGACCAAAAAAAAAAAAAAAAAAAAAAAAAAAAAGTATATATCCTCGAGCCACTACGCAAAGGAAATATAAAATATTTCCACCACTCCAGAAAGTTAGGTTCTCTCAGCTCACGCCCACCATCAAAGGTAACTACTCGTTGGCTCCTCTTCACCCTGGACAGCTTTCCCTGTTTTTGATCCTCATATAAATGAGACCACACAGTGTTTCCCTCTTGTGTTAGGCTTCTTCAACATAACACGGTGCTTTGACATTCAAAAGTCAATACTTTGTTCATTTCTTTTTCTTCTGTTTTATTATTGTACAAACTACAACATATTTACTCACTCCTTTGTGGAAGGACATTTGGTTGTTTATAGTTTAGGGCCATTACAAATATTCTCATTTTGCCTTTTGTTGGAAATAACCACCCATATCATGGACTATGTGACCAAGAGTTTGAGCGTTGGGTCAGGCAGTATATTTATCTTCAGTAGATACATCCAAATATTTTTCTAAGTGGTTGTATCAATTTACTTTCCCACAAGAACCACTTGAGAGTTCCAGTTGCTCCACATCCTTGCCAAGATATTGTATTTTTAGTCTTTTAAACTGGGATATTCTGCTTTGCTTGCATTTTTGTTTTGTATTTTTATTTTTACAGGTGAGGTTGATCATCTGCATTGATCATTTGAATTGCTTCTGTTTTGAATTGTTTAAGAAAGCGTTTTATCTTTTGTATTGGCATAATTATATTCTTACTGAGAGCTAGTGTGCTATTACTATACCCATTGGTTATATGTGTTGTTATATGTACTTCTATACAGATTTATTAAAACATCACACTGAGCACCAATAATATCAGAGCGCTCCTGTAGACCAGGTACTAGGCCGAAGTTACCCATTCATCCTTGCGCATTACAGAAGATGAGAACAAGGAGGTTAAAAATATGTCTAAAGCTACACTGCTAGTAACTGCCAGGGTGGGATTTACAGCCAGGCGGTAAAGCTCTAGAACTCAAACCAAAGCCACCGCAACTGTCATCTTAGGACTTTTTAACTGTGTCACTGATTTTCCAGGCTGCTGAACATTGTGAGGTCTTCCTCTACAAGTATTCTGGGAACGATGACTTCATTCTATTATGTATTTCATTTCTGTTTAAAGAAGATTGTTGTCTCAGTGAAAGAAAACACAGCAGACCTAGATTTTGTCTGGATTGAGCAATTGTGGAGGCCTGCATCAGATTCCTGGCCTGGCTTAGCACACCTGTGGCCTCATTCTGCCCTGCACCTGCTGCTGGACCTCAGCACCGGCCAGGCTGGGCAAGTGCTGCCACCTGCCCATGGCTCACAACCAGCTCTGTTCTGAAAGTGCTGAGCTAAATTTGCATTGGCGATGAAGCTTTAGTTAATCCTTTCATTGACTTCCTCAGATTCCTGAGAGGCCCCAGTTTCCACTTTTTGACAAGTGAGCCCTGAAATAATAATTAAAGCTGCTCTGCTCACCTCTAACACACATAAGGAGGTCATTTTGGTAGAGGGTAATGATTCTCCCCACCTGAAAGTTACTAGGGTCCAGTTTGTGTTGTCTAAAACTGAAGAATGAATTTTAGGAACAAATGGAGGTTAAGGGGGCCTGGCAGGATGGCTCAGTGGTCTAAAGCGCCTGCTTAGGAATGCTTAGGGGGCTGCAGGGACCATGGTTCGATCCCCTGCACCACATGCTGCTCCAGCCCTGCCCTCAGGGCAGGCTGAGCCGGCCATAAAAATAAATAAACAAACAAAAGTTCTAAAAAAAGAAAAAAATAATAAAATAAAATAAAAATTCTTAAAAAAAATAGAAAAAAAAATGGAGGTTAAGAGCAGAATATATTTACTGGGAAAAAGAAAGCTCCCTCCTGTCCAAGAGGGGAACAGTAAGAGGACTGGACCCAGTTGCCTCTGGAAGCTGTCTCATCCAGGGATTTTTATAGAGTAAAACCATGCAGTGAGGTAGTCTGAGATGAAAAATGTGGGAACTCGCTTAGGTGGGATGAAATGGGACAAAACTATGGTCAACCAATGAGATTACAAGCACCATTGCTCAGGTAAAGAGGATTTATTTAGAATCAAATGTGGAAGCGAATCACCTAGCAAGTGGCCATTGAATATGGAACTGGAACCAGCTTCTTCCTGATGGAGGCTGGATAAGTCACTCTTTGGAATCTTCCAAGCTGATTGGTAGCTACTTAGAGTATCAATCTCTGATGCCCAACCCTAGGGAAGTATGTGGCTGTATTTGTTTACTCTTTTGTCTTGAGGTCTGGCCCACAG
Source organism: Myocastor coypus (assembly GCA_004027025.1). NCBI lineage: Eukaryota > Metazoa > Chordata > Mammalia > Rodentia > Myocastoridae > Myocastor > Myocastor coypus. The sequence goes on along the minus strand of PVJA010002479.1, from coordinate 80,423 downwards.
TGGGGAGTGTCTGTCTCTTCCAGAGTTGCAAAGTCACCTTGTCTCCCACAGTGTCTCCTAGAGGGCCTGGCTCTGTCTGACTGCCTATAATATTTCTATCTAATTTAGCTGCCTACAATAATTTAACTCTCAAAACTGTCCTAGAGAGGAAATGATATCCATGTTCCCATTTTTACAGATGAAGACTCTCGGAGACACACACAGATCAGATCTTCCTAGGTCTAATAGAAGGGTTCAAACCCAGGCTGACTGGCTCCAGAGTCTTTTCCAGCCTTCACCAGCTGTACTTCCATGAGGGAAGTAATGACTGACAGCCCAGGCCGCTTAGCTATGGTTGTGGGCAAAAGGTATCAGAGTTTTCTTGGTCTCTTCTTCCTTCCTTTCTTCCTTCCCTCCTCTCTCTCTCTCTCTCTCTCTCTCTCTCTCTCTCTCTCTCTCTCTCTCTCTCTCTCTCTCTCTCTCTTTCTTGGTATGAAAGATATAAGTCTTCACACTGGGCTACTTTGAGTCACAGTGTCAGTAAGTTGCTAAATTTCCCAGTCTGAGTTCATACTTATGACCCTCTGGCTTTAGCCTGCCACAGTGCTGGGGGCATGGGCAGGGGCCACTGCACCCAGTTTCTCCTTTCTCTTATAGGCATGCTAGACTTAGAGCCACTTTGATATAGGATGACCTCATCATGCGATCCTTAATGTAATTACATTTACACATACCTTTTGTCCAAATATCACATTCACAGAACAGTGGGAGTTTGAGGAAAATAAAGATTTTTGGCAGAATGCACACACACATGACCATCTGGAAGTTTCTTTTAAGGAAATTTGCAGTTTGTGGTGTTCTGGGTCCTTTTGCAGTTATGTCCTGTTTTTACCATTCCACTCCTCACCATGCTGGTCCTTGTGGGCAGGTCCACTCTGTGTGTCCTTCCTGAAGCGTCTTTAACGAAGATCCCCCTGCCTTGCTCTCTGCCACACGCAACATTGGAAGGAGGACTCTGCTTCCAGAAGGCCACGTTTATGGATAACTCACTGTCTCAGTTACTTTTCATTTGTTGCTGGGACAAAATAGCCGATGCTCAAAACTAAGGAAGGACAGGCTCACAGTTTGTGGAGATCTCACTTTACAGTCAGATGGCTCCAAGGCAGAGTGGCACATGGCAGAGGGCAGCAGGTTATGATGGCAGAAAAAAGCAAAACAACAAGAGCAAAAAAAAAAAAAAAAAAGAACAGTGACAGTGATATAGAGGCAAAATGCAACTAAGGCTATCTGTCCCAGGAGGGGAGTAACACACCCATAATCCCAGTATTGGATCATGAATTAATCACAAGCTCTAGAGGCCCAGCCCAAGGCCCTCATGAGGCTTCGGGGGGGACAACTAGCTATAAGCCATAACACTGACTCACTAGGATTGTTTGCCAGCTCAGACACCCAGGAGAAAGCTCAGTGGAAGGAAGGATATTCTCCGGCGGACACGGCACAGTGTCTCCAGTCTGCACATGTCCCCTTGTACATGACACAGAACCCTCCACAAGGCTATCTGTGTGGACGACCTCCAACCTCCCTGTCTCCTCTGTGGCCTGGCATCCTCAGGCCTGTCTTCATCTTGCTTTATCCCACGTGCGACCTCCTTGTGTGTTGTGTGGAAAGTCTTCAGATATGCTTACAAGGGGCGATGACAGGTCAGGCACAAGGACAGTGGAGAAGAGCACAAGGAAGAGGGGCAGGAAAGAGGAAGATGAACATGAAAATAGGTCCGGGTGTGGTGGCACATGCCTGTCATCCCAGCACTTGGGAGGCTGAGGCAGGAGGATCAGTGTGAGTTCGAGACCAGCCTGGGCTACAAAAGTGAGCTCAAGGCCAGCCTGAACTACATAGCGAGACCCTGTCTCAAACAGACGAAAGAAAGAAAGAAAGAAAGAAAGAAAGAAAGAAAGAAAGAAAGAAAGAAAGAAAGAAAGAAAGAAAGAAAGGCCATAGGTATAAATAAGGAAAATTAAGAGCAAAGAAAAGAAAAAGATAAAGAGATCTAGCCAGAGCCTTGGCAGGTGCATCTGATAGGGAGAAAAGGTAGTGAGCTCCTGGATTCATAGCTCTGAGGAACCAACGGTGAGAATGGCCCAAATTCACTGACTCCTTGGAGACCCCTGGGAAGCTTGTGGTGGTCAAAGGTTGCAGTATCTCAGTCACTTAACCATATATGTTGCTTCCCAAATCAATAAAGACCTTAATCTCTTTCCTTTCTTAGAACGAGACCCTCCAGAATTGTAAGTCTTGCTCCGAGAAGGCTGAGGGCTGAGTTTTCTTACTCTGGCTGTATAGTCTCACCACACAGAAGCTTCTAGAAATATTGAAGGCCAGGCCATAGCCCAGGTCTTCTAATCAGAACCTTTGGCTGTTCTTCCATATTCTTCTTATGTGCAGTTAAGGTTGAGAGCTGTCGCACAACAGTGTACAAGGCACAGATCCCAGGATCCTCCTGGGCCATCCATATAGCGCTGACTTGTATCAGTGGCATGAACAGAAGGAGAGCTTGGAGAAGTGAACAACATAAGGTGATCTGAGATTTGGGTCTTAATGGCATTTTGGGCATCAATTAAGATTGTTAGAATGGTTTTTGATAAAATCAAGATGGCTTGAGAAGCATTTCCAAGAATAGCTTTCCCCACATCAACCCTTGCACTCATGATGGCCTTTGCTTCCTAGTGGTAGGTCAGTATCTCCACAGGATTGATTTGTTCTCGATGGAGCAAAGGACTACAGTTCTGTCAACAGGTAGTTCCACTAAGTAGATGTCCCAGAGAAGCTCATGGTAGAGTCTACACCTACCAAGTAGCTCAGTTTTATTAGGTCTTTGTGTCCCCTGAGGCAAAGGTCATAACTGTCTCATTTCTCTGCTTCATGTGGACCTTAGGAGAGGAGATGATGAAGGTCACTGGTCAGAGAAGAAGCACCACATGCTGCAGTGTTTGCTGAAGGAATAAATGCAGGGGCTAGTGTGTCCCTGAGGTCTTCATTGGAATTGCTATCCTACATGGTCCACTCTGCCCAGAGGTGAAAATGGGGACACCACGCATCCAGAGGCTGCCAGTCCTTTCAGGGGATCTGTCAAAGAAGTCCAACTAAAAAATTCTTTTTTGCTTGTACAAATAAGCAGGAACCTCATAATCATGAGCCAAGTGGAAAGTTTTCTCGTTAAAAATTTGAAGGGTCAGGGAATTTTTTTTTAAAGAACTATAATTTCTCCAAAATTGCTGAGAGTAAATTTAAAATGTCTTACCACAAAAAAAAGATGGGTAAGTAAGGTGACAGATATGATAATTAGCTTGATTTAATCATTCCACATTGTGTACATACCCTCAAACATCATGTCATATTTCATAAATATATACAGTTATGGCATGTCGATTAAAAACAATATTTACTAAGAAACAATGATAATTTCTCATGTACCAGTCACTCACACAATTATAAAGTCATTAATTTGGATTCCACTCATTTGGAATTTGCAGTAAATTATATTTGTTCAACCACTATTTTTTTGAGGGGAAAAAAAAAGTTCAAAATAATTCTCAGATGGAAAAAAACCAGTGTCTGAAATTTGGAAGATGAGGATTAAATCCCAGATTGGCAAATAATTAGCTACACAAGGTTGAAAAAGTCATAACCTCTGTGAATCTCTTATATAAAAGTTGAATAACAGCCCCAGCTGGTTGTGGCGAGCGTGGTATTGGGGAGAGGATGCTGTAAGGGGTGGAGTTCTTTATAGTGTGTTTAGTCTTTCTTATAACGTAAATCTAATTGCTCATTAGTAGCTTTCCTAAACACAAGAGAAACCAAATTCTTTTATGTGGCTTCAATTTCTGGGCTTAGTGATTGTTGGCGAATGTTTATGATTAGATCATATGAAGTATGGAATTTATAGGCATCACTTTTCTTTATCATATTGATGATTAGAGCAAGAAAGGCCCAAGGACTGGAGGTTTTAAAAAATATCTAATCATCAAGAGGACACACACAAATATGTATGTGTAATGTGTGTTCATGTACATACAGAGATGTACACGTACAGAACATGGATTATGGATATACATGTCCATACAGATAAGTATCTTTGCAGAGGTACACATACAGTGTACAGGCATAGACATGTAGTATATGCACAGTTTCATGCATTATATATAGATGTATATAGTATATAATATGAGAATGTTAAATATATACATGTATATACATATACACAAGTTATTTATTACATGATAGATATGTGAATATATATGTGTGTGTGCACACATGTATCTCCTACTTCCCAGTCTTGTAAATTCTAGTTAGAGCTTAGGCATCTGTATCATTAGAGCTCTAAGTCATTCTGACCACCAGCAGTTGGGAGAAGATCTTCTTGCCTCATGAAGAAACAAAGCCCAGAGAACCTCCTCATTGGCCCGAGTCACATAGCTGATTGGAAGAGATACTGGACAGAAATTCAGCTCTCCTGACCCCGGCTTAGCACAGATTATAATAAACGGCACCAGCTATGTACTTCAGCTATGTACTTACGGGGCTACTCTCAGCTGAGCTGTCTGATCTCTTAACTGAGGTCTCTAGTGAATGGCTTTCTGCAGGCGTTTAGCTGGCCAGACTAGTTTTCCTTGCCCTTATTGTCCCGTGTTACTCCACGAAGGTGTCAGGTGGAGCAGCCGCTGCACGCAGCCAGCCCTAAGCCCTGCACGGTGGCTGCAAGCCTGTGTGCCCTCCTCCACGCCCGCCCAGTCCTGGTGCCTGCTCTGGCTCCTGCAGAGATGTGCGAGCACCATCAAAGAATCTGCACAGTTGCCACGGAGCTTCCTGAGGAGGCTCTGTGTCCGACTTGGGTCCCAACAGCCAAGGGTCAGACCGCGGCTGCGAAGCAATGGAAGGCTTGAATAATAAATCAAGTAACTTTGCCAAAGTCTGTTTGGTAGTCAGTGTAGGTGGACTGTGGAGCAAAGAAGGCCAAGAGGCCTGCATGGAGGAGGTGCAGTTTTAATATTCTGCTCCAACAGCAAGTGGCAAGGGGAAGGGTCTGTGGACTGCAGCCCATGGCCCAAGCTGGCCTGCTGCTAGCATCCCTCTGGAAACCAGGATGCTGAACATTCTCTATTAAACTGAGGGTGGAAAAAACGAACTCTGAACCCTAATTAAGTGCAGCATCCTCCTCCTCCTTCCAAAGAATCCCATTATTACCTTATATCTAAAAAATACTCAGTGGTTGGTGCTATTGCTATATTTTAAACTTCATCAATGAAAATATGCAGAAATGTTTTCTCAGTTAGTAGAAAAGTAGCTATATATGGTAATGGCCTTGATTTTGCCTATTGACCTACAATTTCTAAGTTATTTGTTCTTTGGCTCTGTGTGCAAAAAGTTGACTGCTCTCTGGTCTTAGTGTTGTCCATGAAGTACAGAAAGGGGAAGCATAGATGTATTTTTGGGGGAGATCCAACAGGACTTTAATGTTGGCAGAAGATAAACCACAAGACAGAAGGTTGGTGGAACACGGGACCACCTGATTCCCAAGATCTTTAAGGTTCTAAGACTGTGGAGTCCAGGAGTCCCAGAGCTCCTGGGCCCACAAAGCTATGACTGTGGCCACAGAGCAGCCTTTCTTGCAGGTCTGCCTGGATCTGAGACTCTTGGGATACCCAGAAGCCATTGCTTCATCGCACAGCACAAACCACGCTGTGCTTATTGATCAGCCATCGTCATCAGCCTTGCAGCCTCGTCCTGCCTTCTGTATGACCAACAGGCTGCCTCATGGCTGGCACCAAGAGTGAGAGGTTGAAAAATTTAATCAGATTCAGGTAACAGGTAAGGACTGGTTCCCAGCTAAGGGAAAAACACAACAAATATTTTGGAATAAGCCATGTGTGCCATATCTTGCTGGAGCTTGCAGGCCTTTGGAGGCTCGCAGACGGCTCTTAATTAATTGCTGGAGCCAAGTGGGGCAATCTTGTGAATGCTGTTGCTCTTGCTAATCTGATCCAGCTGTGTACAGGGGACGGGGAAGACCTGGCCCTGGTTAGCAGGACCCGTGGGGTAGTGTGTGGGGTGTGGAAGGCGCTCCGTAGCCCAGGCCTGATGGTTAGGACTGCACTTGGCACAGCTAACCTGCTGGTCAAGCAAATTGTCAGACTCTTCTTTCTAGGCAAACCAGCTTACACTTTTCCTTAGAAAGCAGACTTTTCCTTAGTTCTCTAGCTTGGGAAGCAGAGGTCTAGAATCAAACCCCAGCTCTGCCACAAACTGGCCCTAAGACCTGGGGTTAATTAACTTTTTTGAGCTTCACTGTCTTGTCGGTAAAATGGATAGAGTAATAATACCACCTGGCAGGGTTTCTGTGGGAATCAAATGAGATCAGGAGGATGCTGGATAACACAGGCCTGGGTCCTGCCCCACAGTCAGCTGATCAGCAAAGCAAGCTGGCACCCAACAGCAGACCCAATCCTGGGCTTGGGGGGAGCAGAAGAGGCCTAGGCTGGGCACAGTTCCCCATGTAAGCCCTGGGCACTGGGGACTTCATGGAGGAGAGATACTGGGAGGAGTTGGCAGTGAAGCCGTATTGCCAGGGGTCGTCTGTCTTCCTGACTCCTTGGCACTGACACTTGTAGCTCTGCAGAGCCTGGCCAAGCTGGGCTCTCTAGGCAGAAGGTTTCTGCTACTCCGCAGGTGTGCTGGGCTACCTACCAGGGGACCGCCTGCAGGCAATCACATAGCTGTATCCTTCTCTTCCTCTTTCTTTTTCTTCATCTTTTTTTTATTTCAGGCAGAACTGAATTATTCATAACTACACCATGCTATACTTTTACCATGCCCCCTTTTATTTATTGCTATTTTTAACAATTATTAAAATAATTAGGTACTTTACAAGATGTCTGTTATCAAAGATGAAAGTGGCAAGGCCAGCCTTTAATCAGTAATGGCTTGAAGTAGCTACAAGTCCAGTGTGAACAGAACTAGCTTGGGTTTGTGCAGAGGTGACTGCCTCTCAACAGGAGCATGAGGAAGTCAGGGTGGGAACAACTGGAACTCAGTAAAATCTGCAAAGTTGAAAATTGCAAAGGGTTAGTTACTGTAAGTGAAATCAGGCCAGCTGCATCTGCCAGCTGCCAATTATTGAAGGTAGGCTCTCACCCTCCCACAGAGGCTGGAGACAGAGGCGCTATCTTCAGGTGTTGTCTGGAACAAACAGTAAGTGTTGGCAGCCTTGGGCTCCCTCAGCCAGACACTTTGAAGGGGGCAGAGTCATCCTAGAGATGTGGCCTTGAGCTTCTAGAAACTGGGTTAGAGTTTGTTTGAGGCTTTGTAGGCCAAGGCTGAGGCCTAGTGGAGAAGAGGATCCTGAGGAGCATAGCTAGAGCTTTGGTCAGGAAGAGACACTCTCAGGGACCTCCAACAGTCAGTCCCTGCTGCTGTTTCCTCTTGTTATGGCTGCGAGGCTCTAAAAGAAAGTCTCACTAGGTGCGGCTTCTAGCGCTGGAGCAGGCCCTCCCTTTTCAGAACTGTTGTCTTTTCTGTTCAACTGCTTTTGAGATAAAAACTGGGAGAATGAATCTGTGAGGCTTTCTGCTGGCAAATACCTAACAATCAGCACTGGTGAGGAAAGGAGAGGTGTGCAGAGAGGCCCAAATCTTGGTGCTGCCTGATTTCAGGACTTCCAACATTTCAACACAGCGCACTTCAGGCTAATGACCTCAAGCAGCTCACAAAGTCCCTGAAAACTTAGCAACTGGTGGTCAGCATGAGTTGACTCCTAGCAGCCTCCACCATAGGGCCCTCCTCAGACTTCCACTACTTTCTTCCCTTCAATTTCCACCCCTTGGTTTGAGCAAACTTACGGAGTATCTAGGGAAAGGGCTGACCAGCTCCTGTGGGAGTTCTTCTCCAGTGTCATGGATGTGGGCTTGGCACCCTTCAGAAATTACCTTCAGCATTCAAACACTTCCTCCTTACAAATTAAAATCCTTGGCCTTTGTCTCTGACTAATTTTGTGTTGTTGTAACAAAAAAAAAATAAAAATAAAAATAAAAATAAAAAATAAAACAAAGAGATTTATTCGGCTCATAGTTTTGTTGGCTGTTGAAGTTGAAGAACATGATACCAGCATCTGTTTAGGCTTCCCTGGCTGTGCTGCAATGAGGTGGAGAAACAGAAAGAGATAGCTGCACGTTACTTAATAACAACCAGCTCTTATGAGAACTAATCTGATCCTGTAGGAACTGCATTACCTGCACTAACTCTGAGGCTAGAGTCACCATAACCTAAACACTTTCTCCTAGGTCCAGCTCTTAAAGATTTTATCACCTCAAACTTGCCACTAGGAGAACCTCATCTCTAGGGCATGAGCCTTTGGGGTGGAGGCAACTGTATCCACATCAGAGCCCAGTTGTAGACCCAGTGGCCTGTCTTGGAACTCAAGTCTCTACACTCATTGGTCAGTATATGTCATTACAGGAACAAAAAAAGAGAGCTTTGGGAAGAACAAGGCAGTGTGAGGGAGACACAACCTCCTTTGGACAAGGAATTTTAATCTGACTTGTTTCTGTGTGTTTGTAGGTAGCATAACATTGATGTGCAATAAAGATTTGTAGAGTTAATGCATACCTAAAATGCTCATCTTATTATTTAACGAAGCAGAAGATATAGTCTCTGCCAGAATGGAGCAGATAAAATGCATAGCAAATAAAGTGACATAAGGCAAGTGTCAAACGAAAGCTTGCACAATGAGTTTTGGCTGGAAGATGCAGAGATTGCCATGGGCTGGATTCTTAGTGCTCCTCAGAGAAGCTTCTGGAATAAGCCCGACAACAACTAACTGAAAACATATAATTTGGCCTTGACAGGATGTCCTAAGTGTTTCACAGAATCCTACAGGAATTCTTTCTGCTTGGTCCAGAGGTGCATGTATGGTGTCACCAGGAAGCAGGAGTGATGGTTGGAGCCCTGGGCCTTCAGCTCCCCAAGTGATGGATGGTCCAAATTTGAGAACAGCCTTTGAGAACTGTGAGGCTGGGTTATTGTTCACTGAGAAGAGTGTAGTGAACTAATTAGGAAGATCCAGACTTGGTCCCCTGATGGATGTATGAGCCCCACCAGGGCTGTGCAACCTATCTGGTGTGAATCTCAATAAGGGCCAGAGATTTAGGAAGGTGTAGTATGGGAAGAGATCTTTATGCTGAGCTTTCCAATGCACTCCCTTCTCCATAAGTGTCCTAGTTCCACAAGTTGGAACTTAACCCATCACCTCACTCCTCAAACATATTCTATTATCTCTGAGCCTGATGTCTCTCTCTACCTGATTGTACAAGTTCGAAAACTCAGCAATCATATAGCAAGGATTCCATCCATACTTGTTTTCATTCACTTATTCATTCATTAATTCATTTAGTAAAAAAAGCATCTATCCCTCAAAAGAAAGGAGGTATAATATATAGACCAAAAAAATGGGCTCTGAAGAGAGAATATTCAGATTAGAACTCTCACCCTTTCATGTGGTGGCTGTGTGACCATGAACAACCTGCTTGGCTTCTCAGAGGGTCAGGTGCTTTATCTGTGATATGAAAATAATAATATATATTGCCTATGGTTATTATAAAAATTAAGGTGCTTCATAAAGGGCCAGATGCAGAATTAGGGCTCACTATGATTTCTATTGATTGTGATGACTGCTAGGTGCCAGCATAAACTGTTGCTACTCTACATCACTGGGAGCTTAGCTAAACATAACTCCACTTCAGCAGCAGAGAAGTTCTGGTGCCTCTTTTCTGAGGGTTCATCTCTCTTACCAAAAGACGTGTGTGACCCCTGAAGTCATCCACGGAGGTAGAGGCCATCAGGTAGATTGGAGCCTAGAAGAGACTATGTGGCCCACTCATTTCTCTCCCTTGTAGACCTGCACATGAAAAGTGTCCACCTGAACCCTTCCCAGTCACAGGATGGAGCTTCTGCCTCAAATGCTCTGGAAGCCTGGGGCTGCCCTACTCCATGGCAAGGCTGACTCTGTTCTTATGCTGCTTTAGGTGGTCCCAGCCTCATTCTCAACAACAGGGTGTCAAAACATTTAGGGAACATTCACCTCTTGCCACAGGGAAATTGTGTAGTCTAGCTTGTGTCTGATAGGTGAATGACCATGCACAGTCCAGGTTACCTCAGGTGCCTCTGCTATGTTGGATAAGCCCAGGTGGCCCTCTATGTCTTGTTTTACTATCATCTATGAGGCTTTTAGATTAACCTCCATGAACTAGATTACTCATCTCCTGAATGAGGTTGGTGATGGGAATGAGGGACAGAAACTACACAACTGAGTACTAGTTATTTTTGAGTATTGTGTGAGGCATTGTCCCCATGTCACCCGACTCTCATAACAGCCACATGAGAGGACATCATTAGTCCCATTTGCAGGTTAGGAAAGTGACATTTAGTGACATGCAATCAAGGTGTGGACCCACACACATACATTGAATCTTACTGCAAAGTCTGCTATCCTGTGCTGAACATTTTAGCTTTCAAAAGCAGTGGGGAAGATGGAGTCTGTATGTCTATGCTCATGAATTTCACAGTTCTAGGGTCTCTAACTATCAGCTTTTAACTTCAATGCTCAAATCTATGTACATTTGGTTGTGTATTAAAAGGTACATAGATATAGCAAAATACAAAATCATGACTGGTGGTTAAACTTGACACATTACTGCAAAGGGTCACATTACTGTATGACTCCATCCATATCAGAGACAGAACACCCACCTGTATCAGAGATAGAACATCACCTTTACCCTAAAGGCCTTTCTTAGGTTCCTTCCTACTCACTGCCTTTCTGAAGATAATCACCACCTTGACTTCTGCATAAATTCGCTGTGCTATTTTGGACTTCATTTAAATGAACTAATACTCATAGGGAGGTGGGTCATGCCCACACACTGCACTCTATAGAATAATTGTGAGGACAATATGCAATATGTCAACTTTCAAAGAAAAGAAGGGGGAAAAGAAAAAAAAAAAGTAATGTGGATTTAGAAAGGTTAATGTTTAATTGTTTGATCAATCTTATATACCTATATGTATTAATCTAAACTGATCTGATGATGAAAATATGTAATATAACCATTGTTAAATTTAAACAATAAAAAAATTGA
>PVJA010002479.1:0-69158 GCA_004027025.1 Myocastor coypus | reverse complement strand
GAACTAATACTGTGGTATTTTTTAATGTTTAAGTTCAGTATTAGGGTATAAATACAAGCACTTCCCAAGGACTCCTGCACCTGCAGTCCTGGTTTTCCACATAACAATGCTCAAAGGTGGAGCCTAGAAAGGAGCACCTGGATGGGGGAGGGCAGAGTTCATCAATGGATGAATCCATTTAGAGGTGCAGAGCTGAATGGGCTCTTAGGTGGTGAGGCCCAGACAGTGGAAGTAGGTCCCAGGAGGGTGGCACAGGCGTAAAGGCTGTGCCTTGTCCCTGGAGACCTCCTTCCGCTCTTTCCACTTCCCACCCAACAACAGGGGAGCAACTTTCTTCTGACACTCATGCCCTTCTACTTTCATTACAGTGACAGAACACTGCAAAACACATCTTAACTTTAGAAGATAACTTGGGTCTTTTCTAAACAGATGATGTTTGTGAGATAGAGCCTGTTGCTACAGCAGTAGTTTAGGAATTTTCATTACTTCGAGTATCTTATTGGATCCATACAGTACAATTTATATAGTTGGTTATATTGATTATCAAATGGTAACCAGATTCAAATTCCTACAATAAAACCTGACTTGCTCTGGTGTGTTGTTATCTTTATTTGTTGAATTCTGTTTGATAGTTTGTTTAAGAGTTTTTCTCCTAAGTGTATGAGAGAGATGGGTTCATAGTTTTCCCTGTTTTGTAATGTTTTTGTCAGGTTTTGGTATCAACATGTTAACTTCATAAACCGAAGTGGGAACGGTCCTTCTTTGTTATACTCTTTAGAAGTCTGTAAAATCAGAGTTGCTCTCCTTACTCATTTGGAAGAATTTCCCAATAAAATGTGCAGGCTATTTTATACAAGACTTTACATCATGGAGCTAATTATTTTAATGACCTGGGAACATATTTCTATTGTTCATGTCAGTTTTGGTAGATTGCGTTTTTCCATAAACTTGTGCACATTTCATGTAAGTTTTCAATTAACTGGTATAGAGTTGCTATTTATTTATTTATTTATTTATTTATTTATTTATTATCTTTTTGAGATGAGTTTCATCAGGCAGTTCAGACTGGCCTAGAACTTACTTCATTGCCCAGGATGGCCTTGAACTCACAACCATCCTCCTGCCTCAGCCTTCTGTGTTGGGATTACAGGCATGCACCACCACACCCAGATCTTTCACCTTTAAAAGTCCATGGTGAAGTTTGAAGTTTCTTGCTTTTTGGTCATGACACTGGGGAATTTTCCTTTGAAATTAATTGAATCAATTTTTTAAAATTAATTTTGCCTGGAATTTATGAATTTGATAGGTTTTGTAAAGAACTAATCTTGGGCAATTATAGCAACATTTATTGCATATTTGATTTCCATTTCCTCCTCCTCCTTTTGTTTTTTGTTTTCTGAGGCAGAGTTTTGATATATAGCCCAGGCTGGCCTTGAACTCAATAGGATCCTCCTACCTTCCAAGTGCTGGGATTACAGGCATGCCCCACCGCACCGGGCTCCATTCCATTCTTTCTATGCTTATCAGGGCTAGTTTCTTTTGACTTTCATTTCCTGAAAAACAATGACTTAGCTCCATTTCACAGTTTTGATGTATTTTCCAATATATATTATGTATATATATACACATATATATTTTTCTTTATATCTATATAAATATTTAGATTATATATTTATAGCTAATGTATATTTCTACAAAATATCCCCACAGAACTTTGACTTTTATGTGCTTATATTTAATGTACTACCTAATGTCTAAACATTTGGAAATTTTCTAGTCATCTTTTGGTTATTGATTTCTAACCTAATACATTGACATTAGATGACATACTTGGCATGGTGTAAATCTTCTGCAGTTTATTGGGCTTTGCTTCGTAAACCTGGATATGGTCATTTACAGTAAATGCTCTATGCCCATTGGAAGGGAAGCACATTCTATTGCTATAGGCAGCTGAATTAGATAGAAATATTACAGGCACTCAGACAGGGTCAGGCCTTCAAGGACATGGAAGACAAGGTAACTTTCCAGCTACAGACAGACACTCCTCCTCTGTGGGCCAGATCTCAAGACAAGAGTAAACAGAAGCAACTACAAACTTCCTTAAGGGTGGGCATCAGGGATTGATATGCTAAATAAGTATCAATCACCTTTAAAAATCCCAAAGAGTCATGAGCCCAAACTCAATAGGTGGTATTTTTGCCCGCATGCTACCTCGTGACTTGCCTTCCCATTGGATCCCGATGTTAATCAATTTTACCTGAGCAATGGTGCTTATACTCTCATTGGTTGGGCCATAGTCTTTGTCCTACCTCATACCCACCTAAGCTAGTTCCCATGTCCTCTCTATCAAAGTCCCTGGAAGAGACACCTAGTTGGGAGCCCCTCCTGTCCCTCTCTCAGACAGGAGCTTTCTTTCCCTCAATAAATATGTTCTGCTCATTACCTCCGTTTGTTCCTAAAACTCATTCTTCAGTTTTAGAGAACACGAACTTGTCCAGGATACTTTTCAGGTTGGGGATTGGTTTTCCCTATATCATTTGGAGGTTCCCTATTGGAGATCATGCACCCCAAATCAGTTTTCTCTTCTTGCATCACTATGATTGTAGATTGCAGTGCTTTCTTGGCAATAGTGGGGTCAAGCATTTATTTATTTTTATTTTATATTTTTTTGGCAGGACCAGGATTCAAATTCAGGCCAGGCAGGCACTTGTGCCACGGGTCTATCTCCCCAACCCCTCAAGCATTTCTTTCTTTCTTTTTTTTGTCTTTTTGAGACAGGGTCTCACTATGCAGTTGAGGCTGGCCTTGAGCTCACTGTTATAGCCCAAGCTGGTCTCAAACTTGCATCAATCCTCCTGCCTCAGCCTCCCAAGTGCTGGGATTACAGGCATGCACCACCACACCTGGCTCTCAGGCATTTATTTCTGATTTTCAAATAGTCCATATCCTCACTGTCATTATGGATCTATTATTTATTTTTCCTAATTGCTCAACCAAACTTGTTTTCTGTGTTGTGGGCTTTGTGTTGTTTTTGTTTGTTTGTTTGTTTGTTTGTTTTCATCAGTTACTAATGGAGTAATTGTCCTTTCAGTTTCCATTTCTCCTGAGGGTAGAGGCTGCTGTGTCCCTGCCATCTTGGAGGGATATCTCCATGCACACACATACACACAGACGTATACAAACATACACTTGGAAAAATTCAAAATTTGCTCTCTGTGGGTAGTTATCTGTAACACAGTATTCTATAGGTACTAGGGGAAAAATATCTTCAAAGTTTGATCTTCACATGTGAAATATATAACTAGACCTAAATTTAAAATATGTGTCTGAAAGCTAGGTGTGTGAGAACTTGAATCATGATTCCAGAAAATACGTCTATTTATTTATTTATTTTAAGGGGGGGGGACAAGAACAAAGGCATAAACAAAGCAAAATAAAACAATAAAATGGTGCCAATTTAAGCTAAGAGGTTCTGACATTTGATTTCTTTATTCTCCAATTTGCATCTTCCTTATTTGTCCCACTGCTATCTTAGTCCATGAAAGAAATACTTAGGCTATGTAAAAGTTAGACTTGAATGGTGAAATGAAAGATATCCTTCTCGTTAAACAAACAAACAAACAAATAAAAGCAAACTAAAAATACCTCACCAAGAAAACATGTAGGGACACTGCCACTAATCTGGGAAACAGCACAACCTTGCGTCCTGACTGTCCATGGTTTAGGAGCCATCCTTAGCATTGTGTTCTTGTAGCACTTGGGGAAGTAGTGATCCTTGTGTGCTTTCTTTCTTCCTGACTTGGGACATGTTCTTTCATTGATGTGACTAGGCGATTTTGAATCTGGATTGTGGCATCTTCAGAGTAACACATAATCTGGCTCAGACCTGTACTTTTAAAATTCAGGTCCACTAAAGGAGATTCTGAGCTTTTTAATGTGCTGGAAACAGGCCTGAAACTCCCATCAAAGTCATCCCTGTACACAAACTATAGGGCTCAGTGTTAAGACAGAAATGAGGAGAGACTAATAGGCCATTCTAAAGAACCACCCGTTAAATGGTAAATACAGTATGTTTTCAAGTGACAAACCCAAGAGCTGAAAATGACTCTTTGATCTTTAAAAGGCTCATAAACAAGGGCAGTGTACTAGCAGACCTATATTTATGTATTCAAGTATTGGGAGGAAATCCAAGCAGCGTCTTCAGGACTGCAGGAGCTTGTAGTTGAGACAAAAAGAGGCCAGGGCGGAGCACAATTACATCAACCTTTTACAGCATGAAGCAAACTTTCTTTCCTCCTTGTTACCCAATGAACTAGAATCTTGGTAAGAGCTTATTTTTTAATGTGGAACTTGAACCAATCATTACCCAGATGTAAGATATTTGTGAAGAAAGAGACAATGGAAACCAAAAGGAAGAATGTTTTGTTTCTGAATTAAGTTTGTAGTGGCTGCCATCCTCCTTCACTTTGATGATGGTCTCCAGCTATCTCCTACCACCAGTGCCACCCACGTGCACATTTCCCCCTTCTTTAGTATTGGAATCATTAACCACATCTGGACAGTTAATCTATGGACAGCATGCTTATATCCTCTTTTTCATGGAGCAACCAGAGAGGGCTTGTAAATAACTGCAGGGACATTATGGGAGCTTTGAGAGTGGTGGTTGTTAAGAGATACTCAAAGGAAGACAAATAACTATGTAACTTGTATCCGTGAATACTTTCAGTCTTAGGAGCACATTGTACTTTCCTTCTGATCCAAATGATATGGTCCTTAAGAAGAAATTAACTCTACCTTGCATATGAGAATCACAAGCAATGCAACATGGGATTTGAGCTGTGGTTCCAATGACAGCCTTTTAGTCTTTTCCTTTGTCCCTGTCATGATACTGGTTTATATTTTTTCCAATGACGGGTTGGCTTATGAGATTCCAAAGGAACTGTGGACCAGAGTGAACTCAACTAGTCAAAACTGAATGTTAATCCTATTAGCACCCTACTATGAATTATTATATCCACTCACTATATCTACCACTTAAGCTAATACATAGAACTATATTCTAGAACGCTGCATTAATTCCTCTCCATCCCTGAAAATATAACTAAGTACACAAGTCCATTTTCTGTTATTATAACAAAATACCCAAGGATTGCTACCTTATGAAGAAAAGAAGTTTATTTAGCTTATAGCATTGGAGGTTGAAAGCCTACAGTGAGGCCCTCCTATTTGTTTGGCCTCTAGTAAAGGGCCACTGGCTGTGTCAGATCTTGATAGTTGACATCATGGCAGAAAAAAACACTTGTGAAAGGAAGACACGAGTCATATGGTGAGTAAGGAAGCCAGAATGATACCAGGGAGGAACTCAGCTTGCTTTTATCATTAACTCTTTCACGGGAACTAATTAGGGTCTGTGAGCATCACATAGCTGTGCCCCAGTGACACAATGACTTCCCACTAGACCCTACCTCCTAAGGTAGGCTCTAACACCTTTCCTAACCACACTGTTAACAAACTTTGGACAAATGAACCCTTAGAGGACACACTTAGACCACATTCAAAACTAACCCTAAATATTCTAAATGTGTTGATCATCCTCTTACTTGTCTTTGAATACCTATGGGCACATGCATACAAATGACATTTTTTGTTTGCTCTCATACTTTATATAAATGAAATAATAATCCTTAGGTCCTTCATAGTCCCCCCATAACTTATTTTGTTCCATGTAATGGTCATCCATTAATTTTCATTTGTATGTGGTCATGACCGTAATGCAATTTATCTATCCCATTATTGTGTCTGTATGGGTTGTTTCCAGCTTTTTAAATTACAATCAGTGCCGCCACAAGTATTTACGTATGTCTTCTCATGTAAATGAAGAAAATCTTTGGAGGAGTTTTCTAGTAGTGTGAGTGCTGGCATTTTGAGTAAGTAGTTTTGTTTTTGTTTTTTTTTGAGGAGTAATGTCACATTGTTTTTCAAAGTGGTTACATTAGTTTGTGTTCCTGCAAAGGAACACAGTTGTAGCTATTATTCATTCTTTTGGAATGCTTCTGTTGCCTTTAAAAAATTTCTTTGCCAAACATTTACTAGTAGTGATAGCCGCATGAAATTGGCATTCTGTACCTTATAGGTGTGAAAGTTGAAAGTTGGAGAACTCAGATCATATAAGTAGAGTTCCAGACCATCAATTTTGGGCCGGTGTCTTGTGTAGGGAGGAGATCATACCACCCCAAACTGATCTGTAGGAAACCCACCTGCCTGGTCATATAATGACTGGTTTTCTTAAAATTCACTCTTGTGAAAGTTTTATATTTGTAAGTTTTTAAAGTGAAATGAAATACAAGGTAACATGACTGAATACAATCAAATTTTAAAGAATAATGCCAATCAAAATTGAGGAGATTCTTTAGAAAAACTAGCCCCAAAGGCTCTTATTTATACCCAAAGGACAAAAGGCCTCCTGCTGTGGTCTGAATGTCCTGTGCCCTCCAAACTCGGACTGAAATTCTAGCTCACAAGGTGGGAGCCCAAGAGGTCATGAGAGCAGAATCCTTGGGATGGGCTTAGTGGCTCTGTAAGAGAGATTTGTTACAGTTTTCAAGCCCCTTGCTCCATGTGAGGACTCAGTGGGAAGCTGTCAATCTGCAGGCTGGAAGAGGCCCTCCCAGGATGCAACCCTGGCATTCAGACTCTGGATTTCCCAGCCTCTAGACATGGAGTGGTAGGGGCTGGGGAGATAGCTCAGTAGAATAAGTGCTTGCCCAGCAAGCACAAGGACCTGAGTTCAATGCCCAGTTCCACACACACACACACACACACACACACACACACACACAAAGAGCCACAGGCCAGGTTACACTAACATGAATAGAACTGGAGCAGCAAACATCTACTGTTGATAAGCTTCTCTGTGTCTTGTCATAGCTGCCCACATGGATTAAGACAACATCTGGTGTTTTAAAAGAATATTTCATAAGAACACTGCATAGTTGTATGAATGCTGACCCTAACCACTCATGCGAGTGGAACTTCAGAACTGAATATCTGATGGCTTCTTATCGCAGATATTGTTGAAAGTCAGAAATGATGTTAGGTACATTGAATAATTAGAAACAGTATGACAAATAAAGATTGAACATAGGAAAGAAGGCAACACTTTTAAAGCTAGGTAGAGTTTTATTTATTTAACAAGACCTTGCCTTAAATTTTTTTTCTTTCATTTATTTATTTATTTATTTATTTATTTATTTATTTATTTATTTATTTATATTCTGGCCGGCTCAGCCTGCCCTGGGGGCCGGGCTGGCACAGTATGTGGTGCCAGGGATTGAACTGCAGTCCCTGTGGTTGCCTAAGCTTGCCTGAGCAGGTGCATTAGACCACTGAGCCATCCTGCTGGCCCCTAGGTAGAGTTTTAGAGGAATATGATTATCAGGCAAATGTATCAAAGGCAAAGTGTTTTCTGACAAAGTGAGATGGTTGCTTTGGGGTTACTGCAAACCTCTGCACAGGGCAGAGGTAAGAGGTGAGCCCTGGAGGAGCTCATGGTGGGTCCTGGAGCTGGCATCCTACCAGCCCACATATCTGTATTACTTAGTCATTGCAGAAGGCCTGAGAAAGTAGGAGTCAGAATCCAAGAGAATAGAGAGCATGCTTCCCTATGGCCAAAGCTTCTCCCCAAACACCTCCTGGGTATGATTTATATGCATCTGAGTTAGGACTAGGTTTGTCTATAGTGATGGAAGCCACATATATGAATGTTTTATGCAAGAGACAGAGATATTTAATTGTCTTTCCTGTAGATGAGTCTAGATATGAGCAGTCCAGTATTCCATAAAGACAGTGTACTAGGGTCCTTTTAATACCATTTTCCTGCCTTGGGATGTGGCACTCCTAATCTAACCACCACCTTTTCATTTTAGAGAGCAGGCACGGGGCAAAGTATGCACACTAACTTTGTTTTAAGGAGATTTTCTGGAAGCTGCCACACCCCATTTCTGTTTAGATACCATTGACCAGAAATTTGTCATAAAGAACAACAAGCCGCAGGGAGGTTGGGAGGTGTGGTCCTTCTTCCAAGCAGCGAAGTACACAAGAGAAGCTATTGCTAAGGAAACAGACATTGGGTGAGCAACTAGGAATTCTTGCTCAAAAGTTCATCGAGAGAAGGAAAGTATAGATATCTAACCTTACAGAGTGCATTGTATTGCAAGACTTATCATTGTAGTACATTCTTTTTAACAAGCAAATCAAGGGAATAACGGTTGGTAAAAGGACAAAGATGAACATGGTTAAGCCCTCGCTGTGTTTTTTTCTTTCCATGGACAATAAGGCTAAAGGAAGAAAATTCCTCACCTACCAATACGCACAAGGTGGAGGAGAAAACGAGGCTCACTCAAGGGTCCCTCTGGCTCTACACAGGTTCAGGTCTAGATCACTGAGTATTTGTCAGAGGATGGAACACTGCCTCTGACAAATAAGCTCACATATCATTGTGTGGCTCTGAGGTAGTGTTTCTATCAATGGTAGAATACTTTTCAGCTACCTTAGACCCTAGTACTTGCCTGGATTCTCCATAATCTGGAAAAAATTTCAAAGAGCATTTATCTCAGCGTCCCATATCCCTGCCTCAGCATTTCCGCTGGGTACCTAGAGTCCATGCCTAGACACACATTCCCCTTCTCATCTTCAGAATAGCCACCTCACTATTCTAGTTGCTCAGGAGAAGGATGCTTCTTTCTCACACAGCATATCCAATC
Organism: Myocastor coypus; assembly: GCA_004027025.1. Taxonomy (NCBI): domain Eukaryota; kingdom Metazoa; phylum Chordata; class Mammalia; order Rodentia; family Myocastoridae; genus Myocastor; species Myocastor coypus. The sequence goes on along the minus strand of PVJA010002479.1, from coordinate 60,396 downwards.
TATTAGCCTACCCTCTAAGCTCTACTTTCAAAATAGATCCAAAAGCCAACCACTGGCTGGTAAGATAGTTCAGTGGACTAAGTCCCTGCTTAGGTGAGTGCAGGGACCGGGGTTCCATCCACAGCACCACATAACAAACTGGGAGAGCTGAGCCGGCCACCGAGAATGGGCATGGTGGTTCATGCCTGTAATCCCTGAGCTGAGGAGGCTGAAAACAGGAGGATCACTATAAGTCTGAGCTTCACAGTGAGACATTCTATCAAATATATATATATATATATATATATATATATATATATATATATATATATATAATTTTTTTTTTTAAGCCAATCACATCTTATCTCCTCTCCTACTGTGGTCTTTCCCAGGTAGCTCTCAGTGGTGTGGGTGAATGGAAACTGAAACCCAGCTTTCCTCCCCACACTCATGAGCTTCATTGTCTGCCCCAAAGTCACATCCACCTGGAAGAAGGGCACCCTTAGCAATTTCAGCAAGCTGTGCTACAGATCAACAGCTTTCCAGTAGGATGATCTTATTTCTCTCCCTAAAACCCTTTCACTCTGCACAGAAATAAAAATTTCACAACCATGGCTTTCTATGACTTGGCCCAGCTGTCTGTGATTTTTGTCTGTTATTTCAGCCACAAGGGTCTTCAAACAAGCTCTCGCCTTGGATCCTTCACACTGATTTTTCCCTAGGTTAAAATGACTTACTTCCTCACATGAGAGAAGACTCTTCTCTGAATCTCAGAAACCCATTCCTTGAAAGAGCCTCTGCCACCTCCCTCTATGGCCATGTATGTCTTTGTTGTGAATTAAATCATTATCTCCAAAAAGAACACTGAACATTCAAGGCTTCAACCCTGGTGTTTGTGAATGTCACCTTATTTGGAAGTAGAGTCTCTGCAGATATAATCAAGTTAAAAGAAGGCTGTCCCGGGTTAGGATGTGCCTAATGTAATGGCTGATGTCCTTATAAAAACAAAGATATATGGACATAGAAGCAAACAGTGAGATGCCGCTATGCCTTAATGAAGGAGGCAGAGTGGAATAAGGTGTCATGGCAAGTGTCTGGGTTCATTTAAAGAAGTCCATAGGGTCGGGTGTGGTGGCGCACACCTGTAATCCGAGCACTTGGGGGGCTGAGGCAGGAGGATAAATGCGAATTCGAGACCAGCCTGGGCTACAAAACTGAGCTCAAGGCCAGCCAGAACTGCATAGTGAGACCCTGTCTCAAAAAAGACCAAAAAAAAAAAGAAGTCCTTAGGATAGAGTAATTTAGAAGCAGTAGAAACTTACTTCTCATACTTCGAGAGGCTCTGATCCAATATCAAGGGGCGGGTGGGTGCAGTGTCTGAGGAGAACCTAGTCTCTGCTTCCAACATGGTGCTTTATTGCTGAATCTTCTGGAAAGGAAGATGCCATGCCTTTCCAGGAAAGAAAAGATGGAAGATAGCTAGTTCCTTCCATTCCTTTCTTATAACATCACTAGTCCCTGATAACTTAATTACCTCCTAAAGGCTCCACCTTTGATTGCTATCGCACTAGGGATTAAGAGTCAACTTGTGAATTTTTGGAGCACGCATTTAGCAATATTTAGCAAGGAACAGAAGGGATTATAACAGCCTCCAGAATCAGAGAAGGAGGGAGTACTGGAGCAAGTTCACCCCCTTACCCTCCTCCAGGATTACCCTGACTAACAGCTTGATTTTAAATTTTGGCTTCCTTAACTGTAGAAAATACATTTTTCTTGTTTCTAAGACTTCCAATTTGTGGCGCTTTATTACAGTAGCCTTGGGAAACTAATACACCATCAGACATACAATATGTTATTTACCAATTTGTTTAACTGTCGCCCTATTAGGAGGGAAAAGATTCTTTTTATCTATGTTATTCTCTGCCATGTGTCCTATGGCTGACATAGTGCCTGGTGTAGAATAGATACCACAAATGCCTTCTGGAAAAATGAATATAAGTTTACTCAGCTGGGCCTGGTATGTGGAACTCTCAGAACCAAATGTAGCCATATTCTGCTGTATCTCCCAACTACTACAGTGACTTGATCGACCCACTGAAGGCAGAAGAGTGTCACTCAGTTGTCACAGGTGTAGCTTATTTAGATGTCTGACCCTGTGTCTTTTGAGGCTGCTGGCAGCTTTACCAATGTGGTAAGTCCTCCTCACCAGAGATGCAGTTTTTTTCCTTTGGATTTAGAGCTGAGGAAGAGAGTTCCTTTAGGCCATGGCCTGTGTCTTGATCTCTTTGGAGTCCCTAGTCATAGGCAGAGAGGCTGAGCACTGTGCAGATAGCTGTTGAATGAATTATTGACTAAGAATAGCCCACAATTTTAGAGCACTCATAAGGTAACAGGCAAGGTTCAAAGCTTCATTCTTTATTTCCTGCCAATTTACCCTATGAATTATGTGTTGCTTAGTTAATGTGGTATTTTATTTGCATTCCCTGAGTGCATGCTGACTGACAGGGGGGTAGGTGCTGGGTGACAAAGACAAGCCAAACAGGATTAAACTCCTATGAATCACCAGCTGGATAATCCACCATGAAGGACTGAGAGGGGAATGTTGGGATCATGCTCCTTCCCATGGGACTTTTCTTTGGGAAATAAACTTGATCATAAACATGGTGCTTGCATTTGCATATCAGCTCTACAGTACATGTTGTACCAATTTTGTGGAGGGGGATGACACAAAGGGGAAACATTGGTGAGAGGGAGTGTTGGGTCAGGACACAGGATTTCCACACCACCCAGGCTTTGACTAGTTTGCTGGGGTCTTGGTTTACAAGACTTTCACCCTCTCTGCTTTCACCTGCACAGATGTTCTCCCTGTGTGCATGCTTTAGACTCTGAATTTTATTTTTATGGGAACAATAGTCATATTGGATTAGAGATCTATCCTAAGCAGTTAGGATCTCATCTCATCTAATTATATGGTTAAGGACTGGGTTAGCTTCTGGGGTTCTGCAATTAAAAATTCAACATTAGGACTTTTGAGGGATGCAATTCAAGCCATACAGGTAACTTTGCTTCTTTCTCATTTTCAGCCATGTAATGATCCAATGCAAGCATTTTTTTTTAGACCCTGCCTCTGAGGGAATAGTGGCTTTTTGGTTTGTGATTAAAAGACAGAAGCCTAAATTGAGAGGCAATATCATGACTCAGAGCAAAGCCAGTGGGATTTGACAGAAATTTGAACCCAGAATTCTATCATCATGTAATTTTAATGTAAAACTTTCAGTGGCTTACATGGCCTTGGTTTTCTAACTGGCACACTAGCAGTTGGCTTAATGTGTGCACAGTAGTGTACACTGTTTTCACATGTAAGTGTGTCTATGTGGTATTTTAGATAGAATTATCTCTTACAACTTCCTTTATTACCATTCTGGTACAATTATTCTTATTTTGGTTGAGTGCTAATTAATTTGTATCTTCCCACATCTCTGCCCAAATGCATATTAAATGAACTTCCACCTCAATGCCAATCATTTCATCTTACCATGGTTGCTAGAAGACTAAGTCTATCATTGATTCATGTTCTACTTCTATATAGATGGTGCTTCGTCTTTCTTAGCATAATGACTTTTGAATTTTGAAAGCAAATGACTGTGATATAATAATGACTTTCCCAACATTTTCAAGTTGAGTTTCACTAGTATTCTTTTGGAGTTTTTCATTCCTAAGTTATGGCCCCACATATTAGACTTTGATGGTTTATTTACTTGTCTATAAGACTACCTGTAGTCTAATTTGCCTAATTTGTAGGTCTTGTGCAGAATGAAAATTCATGGTTCTTTATTTAAAAAAGTCATTAATAATTTCAAGAGGGTATCAGAATAACAGTGAACCAAGTGTGAAGCCTTCTTGGGAGTATGGTCCATGAACTTGGTCTTGTCTATCTGCTTCATCTATCTTTCTCACATGCCCACGGCCAGCACTCAACAAATGCTGTATGAACAAATGAATGAATGAATGAATGAATGAATGTTAAACTTTTGGTGAAGGGAGTCATTTTGTAACACTACAGAAACCCTCCCATAATCACTGAGGTGAGAAGGAAAATGTGGCCCTATGCAATGATTTGTAGTGACTAATAATACCTTGCATGCACATAAGGCTTTTTATTTTAACTTTATTTATTTATGTTATGGTCAGCTCAGCCTGCCCTGTGGGTGAGGCTGGTGCAGTAGTGGTGCCAGGGATTGAACCACCATCCTTGTGGCTGCCTAAGCTTGCCTAAGCAGGTGCTTTAGACTGCTGAGCTATCTCGCTGGCCCCCATAAGATTAATTGTTACAACATCAATGAAATTGAAACTAGAAGGAGAACTTGAGGCATGCAAAATTTAATTACCAATATTAAAATCTGTCATGCAGCTAATTCTTCTCCTAATGTGGCAGTCAACACATTGTATGCTATCTGCTCTCCTTCTGATTCAAAACAAAGAGAACATAAGAACTTTTTTTCTATGGCCTATAAGTCTATAGAAATTTTCTATGGCCCAGAAAAAAATTTTTTCTATGGGTTATGGCCATATCACCCTGAATGGACTTGATTTTGTCTGTTCTACTATAAAGTCTGGAAAGAGGTAAAGCTGTTCTCTGAGAAATCTGAAGAGTTGGGGAGAAGTAATAATACATCTGAGTTCTTTATTCCTTTCTGAGTTCCTTTAAGAATCTGGGGTCTGGGAGCCCAGTGAAGTGTTGCCACGAGCACAAAGTGAACTCACGTTGAACAGTGGTGTGGAGAATTCTGTAAGGGCCAAGGCAAAGCTGAGCCAACTTTCCCCAACACCACAACCATCACCACCACCACTGTAACTACAATCACTGCAATAATCATAGTGGTGACTTCATGGAATCCTGGTTACATTTGAATACTACAGGGAGGTCTTTATCTGTATTGTCTAGCATAAGGGGCAGTGTGTACAGAAAAGTTTGGCCTTGTTCAAAGACCCAAGGGACAAGGGACCATGAAACACAGGACTCCAAGCATTGTGACTTGTTGGATTCTCTAGGCTGGAAGAGTGGGGATCAGGTTACTGTTGTGCCTTGGCAGGGGGACACCTCTCACACAAGGGAGCATCTGGCCTTCAGAATTTCCAAGTCATGTGGGGGTGTGCTTATATTCTCAGCCAAAGCCTCCAGTCTCTTGGAAGGGACATGAGAGTCAATTCTCCCTTTCTTAAGAGTGGGTTGTGCGTAATGACTGGGTTAGTCCACTTATTGCTGTGACAAAATACCTAAGCAAAACAACTTAAAAGAAGGGGAGATTTACCTGGGCTCACAGTCTCAGAAATTTTAGTGCCTGGCTGGCTGGCTCCAAAGGAGAAGTGTCATGGTGGAAGGACCTGATGGAGGAAGAACTCTTAAGAAACACAGAGAAAAGAAGGACCAGAGGTGAATGCCTTGGAAGCAGCCTCCAGGGTCACAATGCTGATAGTTCTTATTTCTAAATTTCCATTACCTCTCAATATAGTGTCAAATGAGAGACTTATCAGTGAGTTAATTCACTGAGAAAGTTAGAGCCCTTGTGACCTTCTGGAGACCTCACAGCTGGATGCATTAGATTTTGGGGGGACAATTAAGATTTAAACTGGAATAAGCCTCTCTCTCTCTCTCTCTCTCTCTCTCTCTCTCTCTCTCTCTCTCTCTCTGTCTGTCTCTCTCTCTTTCTCTCACCAGGGCATGAACTCAGGACTTTATACTTGCCAGGCAGGTACCTATGCCACTGAGCTATCTCCCCAGTGAAGGCTTCTTTTACAATGGGCAGGAGAGAGAGGGGAGTGATAAAAGGATAACATTACAGAAGAGAAACTTGACTGACACTACTAAAGCCAGGTTCAGATATTGTTAATTTATTCTTTAGGCCTAGATTTTACAAAAACTCCCTGATGGTAAGGTTTGAAACACTGCTACTGACAGTAGGAAGCAAACCTTCCCCTGAAAAGAGTCCATTTCCTGTTCCTCCTAGGGCACAGCTGTGACTCTACCTAACCTGACCCTACCATCTATTTCCTTCTGGGGCTCATTGGCTGTGACTTCCTATGTTGTATTATTTCTTGCTCATATCTTTAGTTTTGATTCCTGACTTTTTTGTTACCATTCTGTAGCCTACTGAAGGCTAGTTCAAGTCCCATGAGGTGGCAGTGACAGAGACTAAAGAAGCATTAGATGGTGGCTCTTGGTGGGAATTTGATTTGAGTCACACAGAGTCTATGGACTGAAACTTGGTAGCGCCACTTTACATATGGGGAAGGGGATTAAGGGAGAATCTCTTTTTTAAATGTCCAACTATTCTATAAGCCTGTATTTACAGAAGTAAAGGCAGTAAGCGCTCCTGGCCTCAGGCTGAACATATGAGGCCATCTAACATTTTTTCTGTAAATCTTATGTAGTTGTTTTTCTTTTATTATTATTTTTTAAAAATATGCTTCTGAGCTCCTTTACATCCAGAGTCAATCCTAAGTTCCTGTGTCTTTTCCAGGTCATTCTATCTCAGAAGCCAGGGTTGCTGGAGGCATTTGGGATTGAGCATATATCATGGAGAGTACTTTCGTAGTGTGCTGCAATGGGCTTTGCTCTCTGTCCCAGCCATCCAGCTATCTCGGAGAAAGACACAACCAATTTGATATGGTGTAAGTACTTGTCAAATTGTTTATTTGCCATTCACACTAGTTATAATATTGGATTTACAGAAGAACCTGTGATACAAGGGAAATACGGCTCCAATAGCTCCTGGGTGGCAGCAGTCCAGCTGCCCTATGTAAGCTGGGCATGCAGATCTTCCCAGGAGAAGGGCAGCTGCCACCCTTACTGTGCACAGTGGACTGTGGCAATGAGTGCCCGCTCGGCTCTGCTAGTCAGCAACACCCTAGTGAGGGCATTCTGGTATTTTCTTATCTGGTTTAAAACCCAAACTGGAGAGTTCCCTTTCAGCAAGTATTCAGCATGTCACTACCAGGGGAAAGAAGCCCACACAACAATTTCCAGGATGCTTTGTGACCAGAGGCAATAACTGCCATACAAATAGACATTGGGTGGACGCTCAAGCAGAACTACATTTTCCAATAGATGTGTTACACTGTCATTTCAATTTGGAAGTTTATTCTTTCCACTGATTTTTATACATCCAGAATAACACATATAACCAACAGTTCTTTTTTTGTTTTGTTTTTTTTTTGCATTCATTTCCCCTAGAACAAAAAGTGAACTTAAAAAAATTGGAACCATGCTATTAGCTGTTTACAAAAGTGGGTAAGTATCTCATTTTTAAGTCTAAAATAAAGTAGAAAGAAGCATTTTTTCTACAGTATTTAGCAAACATAAGAAAAGGTCCTCTGAAACACATAAAAGTTGAAAAAAGTTATTACAGGCATTAACAATATTTTATAATGAAGCTTAAAATCTATTTACATACATAAATACAATTAATTTTGTTGATACAACCCTTCTGGAAGGGAAAAAATAAAAATCCATAAGATCAGCTTTATCAATACTGACCTGGCTGAAGGGAAGGGAAAAGTTTCCCAACAAATAAACAAATTAACAAACAAAAAGCCCCAAGCAAATGTAGAGTCTAGAGTAAACAAAAAGGCATTTTCCTCAGATGTAAAAAAAAGAAATGTTTTCTGATATTACTGTTAATCTACTTTTTCATGTATAAAAGACCCAAAACATGTCATCCCCCCAAAAGCAAAATCATCAAAATAAAAAATGCCAGGACGGAATGTCCCAAGGAAACAGGTATTTCAAGACAGAAATCTGCAATCCTTAATTGCAGGACATTTGAGCGAAACCATTCATTTCCTTTCCAATCAGAGCATTTCTGTTTATCTGCACAGAAACCGTAGGCAGCAGAGAGGCTGTTTACTCACTGATTGTGATTTGCCCAGGAAGGCTTCTGCTGCTGCATGTGGAGAGCAAGCAGATCCAACACGGCTGGCAACATCTCTGTTCTGCTGGAAGAAACCCATAAGCAGGGGAAAGGCTGACTCACCCTGTACTTGATGCAAAGGGAGGAGAACTGGACCTCCTTGTGTTCTGGACATTTGGTATGGGGTGGGTATGTGCTATCTCCTCACAGAGAATGGGAGAAGGAGGGAGGGAGGGAGAGAGGGAGGAGGAGTTTGCAGGAGGAAGCAGGGAGAGAAAGAGGGAGACAGTGGAGGTGCGGCAGAGAGGGAGAGAAATATGTACTCAGATAGTGAAGACAGCAAGAAGTGGAATACGTGTCTGTGTTGAAACATATATAGTGGTACGAACAAGCAGTACAAATGGCTTATTCGATCTTTCTTCTCCTGGACCAAAACTCCTAGATACAGCCAGTTATTACATGATCAAAAATCTTGCTGATGTCTTAATTTACATGAACATGAAGACAATGTCATTTACCTGAAGGTAATGAACATAATTTCTCAGCAAGAAAAATATGTGAAAGCTATTCCCAAAATAACTACAGTTTGAAATTTTTTTCCCCCTGTGTTGGTAACGGTAGGTGAAACTCTGAAGTGCCAAACCAGAAAGTACAATAAAGTGACGAGCCCTTTCTATGAAGGCTTTCAGACATGAGAGAGCCCTGCTTAGGGTATTAGGCTTGTCTTGAGTTGAAATACATTTAGCTATGAGAAATAAGATGAAAAATATAAATTTTTCCTTCATCTTTTCCCAGCATTTTTCACAGGTCAGATATGGTAGCATGTGGAAAAAAATAAGTTAATTTGGGGGAAATGTACTAATAGTCCATTCCAGAAATTACATTTTTAATTTCTCTGACGTTCGGTAGTAGTTTAGCTGTAAAAATATACTGTGGAGTAAGTTATGAAACTGAATTTTGGGAGGAGTTATATCTAAAATGAAAATGAGTATATTTTGAGTTTCTGTAAGATCTGTTATAGTTCTTCTCTAGATAAGAATAACCTGACATCACAAGCTGCTTGTCTCTTTCCAAAGTGCTACTGCATCTGTGTAAAAAACAAAATAATCAATATATGTATATATATATATAAAACTCAAAAACAAGTTGTTTTTAAATAAGTCCAGCTGTCTTGCTGCCTGCAGCCAAAGATCTAATTTGAATGCTTAAATTTATAAAATAAAAATCAAACACTGTTCTGAAGTCCTGCTTTCAAACACTCTTCAGAGTTGACCTGAAATTGTTTTAACTAATTCAAGAGGTACATTAAATAACCAGATCATTTAGAGCACGCGTAAGTCAAAATCAGCAGTTAGTATTTACGGGTTGTACAAAACTGCATTCTGACCAAGTCCTCCAATACAAATAGTGCCATGAAATTTACAGTGACATTGGATACACTTGAATTGTAGCCATGAGCAGCAGTGACATGAATCTTTCCTGTCACACTGGTGCACACAGATGAAAGTGATCACACCCCCAGGGTAGGGTCTCAGCCTGGTTGAAGCAAAAACAAGGGTGTTGTCAAGCAGTCCAGATGGGTTTCCTATACAGGTAGAATGATGTTCTCTCAAGTGATTCCATCCAGGCAGGCAGAAACTGGCTCATCCAGGTTTGATTTTGGACTGACCCTCTGAAAATGCACCTGGGTTTCTTTGGCCCTCAAAGTTATTTGGTTTTATCCTTCCTATACCCATTTTGGGGGGATAGCTAGAAATTCTTTTCTGCATTAATGATTGGATATTGTATCAAAGAAAAATATTGTCTTGTGTCCCCAGTGTTGAGAGGTAAGGAATTCCTAAATTCATCATTTGGTTCCTATGTAAATACTACTCTTCCACAAGGTTCCCATTGATGTGTTCCGTTATAGAGCATGTCTGAAATTATCAGGCCATGGCGTAAGTATACTCCAGGTAGAAATTCAACCTTTTTCAGAGGTGTAATCTTGGCACCTGCCTGAATCATTCTGGACTAGAGTTGACCTTCTGTTTGAAGGGAGGAACCCAGTTCTGAGACCCTTTGATGAGCCTAGCAGAAAATTCTCTATTTTTGATCGTGGAGTGACCCTCAGTTTCTAAAAGCCTATTAAAAACATTGCTGCATGAGTTATCAACTTGTTTAATGAATATGAAAGGGAGTTTAATGTAAACAATATTTCTAGATAACCAAGTGATCACATTACCTCTTCTTTTTTTTTTCCAGCCTTCTTCAGTGTGATACATTTAACTTTGGCTACTATAAAAAAGTATAGTACTTGATATTTTTCTTAATATAAGTACATTTAAATAATTAAAAAAGTATCAACACATAAGTAATTGTCTGAACATTAAGATATATAAATATCTAGGGATTCCTTGTGGGAATACAGTAGTTAAAAAATGACCCAACGCTGTAGCTGTCTCAGAAACATGAAAAAAAATAAAATAAAATAAAACAACTACGCATAGGTCCCAAAGAGAAGTTAAATAAAACTTATAGAAATGGGAATCCTATTTTTCAATTGTCAAAGCAGGAAAGAAGCATATATATATATATATATATATATATATATATATATAACCACCGACGCAAATACGCAGTTTGCAATTTATAAGGTGCAGAAAGGAAAAGCAGAAATAAGAACTGGATGCCAAACAAGATGAACTGTACCTCCCTTTCCCCTCCCCCCAACCCTTAAAATTCCACTCTCTGGAATAAACAACTTGGTTAAAAAGTTAAGTCAAGGGTATAAAATCTTTCTTTTATTCACAGCATTGCTAAATCAGAAGCATTCACAGTTTCCCTCTGGGAGCCATCCTGTTTGCCTTACAACGTGCCCACGTCGCGGTGGTCCTGTGGACACCCAGTTGTGCCCTGCTGGGCAGACGGATGGGCCCCGGGCGACAGCGGAGCGAACTGCGTGGCTTCGGAAGCACAGGAGGCAGAGGCCCGGAGAGAAGGGGCTGGCGCTGGCCGGTGGGCCGCTGGGGACGGACGAGGTCCGGCGCCGCGCATGCTCAGTAGGGCCGCCACACAGCCTCCTCCAGGCGCGCCGCAGGAGCCATGTTGGTGGGCGAGTTGCTGTGGCTGCCCTCGGCCTCCACCACGTCGCTCTGGTTAGGGAGGCTAGGGTTGAGCAGCGCCGAGCCTGTGGAAGCGTTGGTGCAGGGCGGCAGGATGCGCGGCGGCGACCGCTCGCCGCCCACCATGGAGAACTGGTAGGAGCCGGCTGAGGCCCCGTAGTACAGGTGGTAGGAGGGAGAGCTGGCCTGGAAGGGGCCGCCCTGCGCCTGCGATGAGCCGGGGTATGGCGGTGGCAGGTACGTGTGGTAGCGTGTGGCGGAGCTCATGGCAGACATGCCGATGCCGATGCCTGACGTGACTGGTGTTGGGGAGTAGGTGAAGGCACCCGGATAGTGCATGCGGGGGTCAGAGATGGAGGGCAGCGCTGGGAACTGGCGAGGGTCGCCAAAGGCCGCCAGGTCAGGCGCAGCTGTGGAGCAAAGTAGATGGTACGTGAGTAGGCATCCGGGAGGCCATGACCCTTCAAACTGCGCCTGCCCAGGAAGGAAGACTACCCAAATAAGGAAAGGATTTCCCAGAATGCTCTTACCCAGGCAGTGAGGAAACTGCCCACAATGCTACTACCCAAGAAGATGGAGAGACTACCCAGAATGCTCTTGGCCAAGAAATACAAGGATTGAATGCTAATGGACTGGAAGATAGTGTGAAAAATACATAGAAAGGGAAGATGGTAATACTTATAGGCAAGGTATTATGTAATGTGGAATATAGGAAGTGATATAGTATAATAAATACATGTGGCTATATGCATAGTATAAATAGTGCAAATTATAGATAAAATATTGATATAAGCTTGTGGTGGCAGTTGTGGCCTATTGGCTTCTCTAGGTGGTGTCAACTTTTATATGTCCCACGACTTAAGAATGAATTTTACTTTTTTAAATGGTTGGGAGGGGAAGGCTGGGGAAATAGCTCTGTGGTACAAGTGCCTGCCTGGCAAGTACAAGGTCATGAGTTTGAACCCCAGTCCTGAAAAATAAATAAATAAATAAATAAATAAATAAATAGTTGGGAGGAAGGCAAAAATCTAGGAAATGATTAGTATATTTTGATGTCAAAATTATAGGAAATGCAAAATTCCTCTTTCATACATAAGTTGAAACATAACCCCCCCCCTTCATATATTGTTTAGAGGTGCTTACAAGCTACTATAGCAAAATTACATGATGATAGAATTGTAGGGATGGCTAAAATATTCCTTGGTCCTTTACTGAAAAAACTTTGCCTATATTCTAAATTAGTGTTAATACCAATTAGTATACTGATGATATAACCAATATATTACTATACCCCCATTATTATATAGTAATTTATATAACACTATATATCAGTTAATATAATGGATGCATTGATATATTACCAATAGAGTATATTACACATAATATAAATGTTGTAAAATAGGATTAATATGATAACATATTACATATATTTTGGCTGAATCTTAGCAAATGCTATTTTTGTATATTTTAATGGTTAAAAGTAGAATTTTCAATTACTTAACATAATGTGTGTCATGCTAGTGGCGGGAGTGAATGGTGATAAATATCAATATCATCTCCTTCCCAGATGTACTCTCAGGCTGGCTTCTAAATATTCAGAAACCGTATAGCTTTAATTTCATCTAAATTCCCTAATATGTGTTTCTCTAATTGATTAACACAAGTGAACACAGAACTTTGATTTTTTTTCCATTTTTAAAATATTTTGAAGTTTTACCAGAAATGGCAAACCTTTGTCTATAAAATTCCCTGTTTTAGCATGGTAAATTTATAGTTTTGCAAATTTGCTGTACTATAGTCATTGTATGCCTCTACGTTTTTCTTACTTTCAGTTTGCCCTAGGGGATTACTATAGAGTATGAGTGCCAGGACTTGATCCCCATGTCCTGAAGATCAGCGTTTATCAAAAGTGGCACTGTTGATGTTTCTTGCCAGATTATTTTACAGGGTGTTTTGGGGCTGTCTTGTGCATTCTATCTGGCAATGTTTGGCAGTATTTCTGGTCCTACAAACTAGATGCCAATAGCAATCCAAAATGCGTCCAGACATTGCCAAATAATGTGAGAGTGGGGACAAGGGAGGCACAGTCACCCATGGCTGAGAGGCACCACTGTAGAGGTGGGATGGTTTCCGGGGATAGGCAGGGCTATAAGTGTTGCAATAGCAAGTCCAAAGCAACAAACAAAGCAGAAGCATGAATTCAATGTCTGAATAATTAAGTTCTCAAATCACCATACAAAATAACTTTAAGCTTAAATAGTATATGCCCTGTGTCCTTCTGAGTTCAGGATCATGGAGAAACTTGAGGATATCAGAAGGTCGCTCTGAAAGGAAAGCTACCAGAGTAGATTAATCTGTGTTTTGGAAGACTTTGGCTGTGGATCAGCTTCCTCCTATTTCAAGCCTGTTATTCCAGTAGGGAGAGCTCGTGTGTTCTCATTCTTATATTCATTCTCATTCTCCTCCTCCTCCCCTGCCCCATATTCCTCCCCCAACTCCCTTTTCTAATGATCTTTTATTGCTCTAACACATTAAAAAAAAAAAAAGAACTCTTGTGTATATTTCAGATGAATGTGATGAGGGGATATACTCTTCATCAGAGGTAATTAAAGCTTATAGAAACAGCCCAAGTCTACAGCAAATCCCTCCACTAATGAGGAAACCAGAAGTCTGACTTTCAAACAAACACTCCTGTTAATCTTTTCAAAGCGAGTCAGATGTGTGGACCGGGAAAAAGTTGTAAACTGACAGTGGTTCTGGGGCTGCCCTTCCTTTGCCCCTCTCAAGCTTACTGTCAAGCCAGGCCACACCTCATTCCACAGGGTTCATCCCTGCCTGCTTGCTAGTGCCATCCATGAGCAAGCTATGTGTCATTTGTTTTTGCTTATATGGAGAGCTGTGACATGTCAGAGTTAACAGGAAGCTGTACTCCATAATTTTTTCTACTCCGATTTACGTAGTCCAGGGAGCAGCTGAGGTAGGAAGAAAAGAGCATTAGGCAAATACAGTTCATTTATTGTCATCTGATGCAATGCTCTGGACACAAATGACTCTGCCCATTATTCCTCTTGCTTCATTTGACCTAAAATAAAAAGGTGAATCTACTGAAAAAATGAATGAAAGGTCACCCTGTTTCACAGCGGTGTCTGGACATGCTCTGCCAGTCTGTTGCAACTACCACATGGTAATGTGGTGATGGTACCGAGTTACTGGAATCCTGAGTGAGTCTGTGATTTGTCATGGGCATAAGCACTGGAATGATGTTACAGTCTCAGCTGTTGGGAAAAAATAGTTCTTTCACTTGTGGGCAAATGTCTGAAAGATCTGAAATATTGCCCATATTTCTTCTGTGTTCACAGTAGCATCATTTCACAAACACACACAAAATCAATTTGGCCAGATTATTGTCTTTCTTTTTGATATACATACTTGAGAATAATAACTGAATCATGCCTCCAGTATGCTTAGATTCTAGGGCTCTACTGAAACACTGTACTTGTTTTCATATGTCTTGTCCAATATTGGTTATTAAGACCAGTCCTGTGCAAATCACGCATCTAGCTGTAGTTCATCTATCCTTTTGGCTGGCCTGGTGCCTTCTTATTCAGTAGCAATGTAAGCTGGGACCCCTGATCTTCAGGAGGAGATTTTTAAGAGTAGGAAATCTGGGGATTAGGAGGTTGAAGTATTTTGGTTGGAAATGTTTCCCCATCCAAGGGACTGAATATTTGCCGTGACAGCTCAAGTCTTTGCTCCACAGCTCAACAGGGATGAAAGCAGCCCCACTGTGGGGCCCCTCCCATTGCCCCCAAAGGATTAAACAACCTGAGCAGATAATGGCTGCCTTGAAAGGATCTTTTGCATGACTCAGATTAATGCATGCTGTCTGTCGCCCAGGTTGGCAGCTACACATTAATTTAAAAAAAAAAAAGAGAGAGAAAGAAAAGTAAACCTCCAGTTGACAACTCTTTTCAGACAAGGTGTGGAGTCTGTCTGTGAAGGCTAGAGAGACAGACAGAGTCCACATCCCCATGCTCAAGGAAGCCCAGGTGGGTCTGGGGTTGGGGGCGGAGCACACACAAAGCTGCTGGGAGGGTTGAAAAGGTAAAGCAGGCCCAGAGCAGTGTCAAGTTCTCAAAGCTGTCCGCCTGATCAGTCACTTTCTTTTATGTAATCCACCCCCACCCCCATCCCCACCCCCACCCTCACCCCCAGTTTCAGGACAACACTTTTCAGGCCTGTGTTCCAGGCTTGATCTCTCAGAGGGAGTTCTGCTAAACTGAAGAGCAGTCTCCCATGCTGTTTTTTTGCCACTGCTGACAGCTCCTTTGGAATGCTTTGGTCCTCCCTCTAAGACAGCACAGGATGGGTTCTTGGGCACTGAAACAGGGCTTTGTCTGTGTCACATTCCTAGCTGTAATGCATCCTTCCTTACTCCTTGGGTAACTGAAGTCCAATTTGTTTAGAAGCATCACTGTGATTTGGGACTTTGAAATATACGTTACATATTCCATTTTTTAAGCCTCCCTTATATCTGGATACTAGTGCACCAGAGGAGCTTGAACCCTGGGGCTTCTACACTATAAAGTACCAATTTTGGGTGACAACCAAATGCACAGACTTATAACACCCATTCTCCCCAAGAAAGAATTAATGGGGCCAAGTTTCAATAGTGCTACTGCTGGGAGGGTCTGAGACAGCATTCAGTAAAGCACTGAGAAGCAGCAAAAATGGCTTGTGAACTGTCAAACAATCACACTTGTCTGGAAAACACAACATTTCACAACAGCTAAAATGGCAGACATGACTCTTTGCCCCTATGCTTGCCCCTTAATCTGCTTTAATCTGGTCCCAAGAGTTGAAAAGAAAAAACGGCTACTCTCCCTCAACACACATGCAAGGGTGTTTGCAGGCCTCATAATGCTGAAGTTCTCTGAAGTATTTTCACAGTTTGGTTCAGCTCCAATTTCAAAGCTCCAAACAGTAAGTTTCTTCTTTTGCCTTCAACAAAGGAATTTTTCTCTGTAACTCTGATTTCCCTGCCCACGAGCAAAGGTGAATGCCAAGCCCAAAGGGCTCATAGGTTACATGACTAATATTTAATGAGCTCACATTAACAACAATTATGCTAACCATGACACCTGAGCTTTCCATACTGTTCCTCTAACCTCGATCTGAACAGCTTGCAGTTGGGAGCATCTCATTTGGTGAATATTTGCCTTCCACTCCATGTTTTCCCTTATTGTGCTGGTCATGGCACTTGGACCAATTCCCTTAGTCCAGAATCCAGTGGGAATGATGAGTTCTAGAAGCTGAACACATGCACTTTTCAGATTATTAACCCATCAGCCCCCATCCTTTCCTGATAAAAATGAGCAGCCACTGAATGCCCAAGATAGTGACTTTTCCAAGTCATTTGGTATCCAAAATCTTTGCTTTTGATTTTTAAGTAAAGTCTATACATGGCATGGCATTTGAAATACAGATAGGCAACTCTGTATTTTACCTATTTTTTTTTAATTAGCAATGGCCAAATAGCTCAGTGGATTAAAGCACCTGCAAGCAGGTGCAGGGGCAAGGGTTTGATTCCAGGGCCCACTGTGCCAGCTCCACACCCGGGACACGCTGATGGCAATTGACACTAGGTGTGGTAGTGCCAGCCTATAGTCCCAGCTCTTGGGAAGCTATAAATAGGTGAGTCCAATCTAGTAGTGAGACCCTGAACATCCTGTAGACACTTCTCTAAAATACAAAAACCAACCAACCAAACAAAAAACCAGTAGTAATGGCCTTCCAGTCCCTTTTGTACATTTCACCTCTGAAACCTTGAATTTCAGCTTGGATGCAAATGTTTTCAGGAGCCTTACTTGAGAGTCGGCTGGAAAGTTCTGCAGAGAGGCTTGTCATGCCACTGGCACGTCCGGGTGAAATGGGTGTTGCAGGGTGCACGGAAGGAGTGGTGATGGATCCCAAGTATTGGTAGGACTGATCGTAGGACCATGGTGGGGATGGCTGGATCTGCCTTGTATCTGCATAGAAAGAAAGAATCAGTTATAGATTGAGTGGGGTGAAGTTTCAAGAATAAAATATTTTAATAAAAAACTGTCAACCTTTGTTTAAATATATATGCATGTAATCTGTTTATCAGTTTTTCCTAAGCCTACCTAAGCCTAAGAATCTCCCTCTGTTGAGTGATTTGTCTCCTAAAAAGCACTAAGTTATACTTTATGTTTGACTCTTACAGATTTTGATGTGATGAATATTCCTTCTAGAGATTTTATTCGATCACACCAATAATGATGAAGGGAATGGGTTGTGCTTTACATTCATGTTCAGAGTACTGGACCTACCGTGCTCATGACTTTACATGCTGACTGCCCACACTATTTCAGCTTTACCAATAATTACAGTGGGCACTGTCAGAAGCATTTTGTGAACTTGGGCTATAGACGTAAACAAAAGGCATAGTAGCGTTTTGGTATTTTTGTGTACCTTTGGCAAAATTATTCCTTAGGCTTTTACAATCTTTCTGGCAAGGTGAGTGGTCTCTCAAGAAGGACAGAACAGAAGGTCTGGCTGGGAAGCTGGCAATGAACTTCACTAACAGCCAGCCAGCCCCTTTGTAAGATTTGAAGTTTGCACCTTTTATAGGGTAGAATTTTCTAACAAGTATTTTCTTTATTGTCATTATAAGAGGCTTAGGTTAGACAAGACAAAAATCTGACTTCAAAAGGTTCAGACAAAATGGATTTTGTAAATTTGACTCCAACATTCAGAAGTATCTTAGTTTTTTTTTTTTTTTTCGCTTTTTGAGACAGGGTCTCACTATGCAGTTGAGGCTGGCCTTGAGCTCACTTAGCCCAGGCTGGTCTCGAACTCGCACTGATCCTCCTGCCTCAGCCTCCCGAGTGCTGGGATTACAGGTGTGCACCACCATGCCCAGCAGAAGTATCTTAGTTTTCACATGCATTATGCTGTCCCCAGGTGAAAAGGAGGTAGAGGACTCTTGTATTCTTAGACAAATGCCAGTAATATTAAAGTTATACACTGTACTCACTACAGGACAGTTTTACATTTCCTTAGGATTAAACATTAATTTTCTCCTGTGTCCCACATCCTTTGTGGACAATGACAACAGCAGACTACAGTGATTCCCAAAGGTCTCATCTTAGCCTCATGACCCTAGAATAGTCCTCTGGAAAGAGCAGACTTCTCTAGAAAAACAGGAGCTATAGCTGCCATGACATTAGAGAAATAAGTTATTCTTGCTCATTCTAAAGTGTTCAGATCTACTCCCTCCAGGGCTTTACATTTTCATTAAAGTTTATCTCTTTTGAGGTTTGTGTGTGTGTTTTTTTTTGTTTTTTTTGTTTATCTGTTTGAAGTTGCCACAGTAAACAACACAATTAGATAGTTAGGGATCTGAGCTCTTTCCACTCTTCTCCTAATAGCTTCCCTTCCTCTCTCATACTGATCCATTTCTTGTATTTATTTTTTTCCTGAAAAAGAAAAATCTGAATTTTTAAGTTGCTAAAACCTTGTAGCTTGTGGGCAAATATTAACTTGGGATCTGAAATCTTATTTTAACTTAACTGAAAATGTTTTAGCTTAACTGAAGTCTGATGGTAAAGAGAGCTCTATATTTCATTCTATATTACAGGAGATTTAAGGAGATGCTGAAGAATAAAGAACCAGTCCATACTTAAATCCACAGAAAAATAAATGCTCAAATGCAGTTGAAGCTCCATGCAGTCTTACAGCTAATAATGTCCCCAAAAGATGGGAGGAAGCAGCAAAGAGCTGAGTATTCCCATGATACTTGAAGTGTTTTGCTCCAGGTGAAAAAAAAAAAAAAATCACGTACTCAGATATTACCTGTAAGACATGTATATGTCTTAGACACACATTTACTAAGTGTCTGTATAGTCCTCAAATAATTTAAAAAGCAAACAAAAGAGTTTTATAATTGTCATAAAATTCCTCCAGGGTGTGAATTGTGGTATAGTAATTCATGCTTATTGTGTAGACAACCTAGCACCCCTAACCCGTGTCTAAAACCACACTAAGCATAAAGTATTATGCTATGATTCATGCTCTGTCATGTTTTACTGTAGTGAAAAAGTTGTGCTAGGGTTTTCTAAACTCATAATTAAACCATGCAAACGTTGCATAATATTTCACAGCCTTTTAAAAATATGCTTTGGTAAAATGATCTTTATGATTAAAGTCCAAGTTCTATGACTTTTTTTTTTTTTTAAACATAGGGTTATAGGTTCACTGTTATCTTACTTCACACCACAACTTAGCTTTCCATGTGTTGGTGTGAGGACAGTGTTACAATTTTTGAAGCCACCCTGTTATCAGTGTTCATTCCTGTGACCATGGTGGACTTGATTAGCTTCATTGTTAATGGTGCCAGAAGGTGGTAGTGGTGAGCCTTTTCTGACAATTTTGGGTGTTCTACATTTATTATTAATAAAACATAAGACCAAAGAGGGGAAAAGGCATGACAGTATGATGTATTCTGTGTTTAATATTTTACTAATTTTGCTCTGATGGGGCCAGCATGAACTTATGGACACAAATACCAGACTGGCAGCAAGAGAAGTGGGCGCTCAGCATGCTTGTTTAGTGGGATACTCTCTTAGGCTTTCTTTATGCTTAGCTCTGGAAGATATCTCCTAAATCTCTTCCAATGGTGACAGGGCAGGATTCTCATTCACATAAATCCCAGTATTTCTTTGCTTAACCTGTATTTTTCCTTGTAGTTATAACTATGTATATTCTAGAGCGAGGATGTTGAGAAGGTTAAGTTAGGAATTATCCAGAAAAGGTCTTAGGCTGGGAAGAGAAGCTCTGTCATTCTGAAAACCGTAGAGCTACTTGTTCTTTTTTTTTTTTTTTTTTGAGCTACTTGTTCTTAAAGGACTTGCCTCAGTTAAATCAATACATTACAAAGAACAAAATTTTAGTGAACATACCATATGTGCCAGGCCTGTGCTAAGACCAATGTGGTCCTTTCCTGAATGGAACTTTCTGTAGTGAAGATCTGAGGACTCTATGGTGTCTGGAAAGGCTTCTCACTGTTATTAGTCATCTTACTAAGAGTTCATTCATTCATTCATAGGCTTGTGGAGTTATTCATCTTGCCATTCATTCATATTTGCACAAACACTTTTGCTTTATTAGGAGACTCACTAGTGAATGGATTATAGTCTCTGCCTTCTGGGAGTTATAGCTACTAAGTGAAGCAAAGGGCTGTATCCAGACTCTCTAGTAAATTACCTGTCTAATGTGGATTTGAAGCAGCAGTTCCCAAGGTAGAAGCAAGATCTCTAGTGGTATTTGTTACAACCTTATGTTCTGCCTCTGAGAGGAGCACACTAGGGAAGGCAGAGAACATAGAGGCAATCACAGCACAGTGTGGTCTGCTCACTGAAAGCAAAAGCTATTGTATCTATAGTGATAGGAACACTTACTGGTGATTTTGACAATCTGCTAGAGCCTGAGTATCTTGTCTAGGAGGGACACTTATTATTTCTTCATTTAAGAACTCTACTAAATACTCATGGGGTCCAATATAATAACTGTGGGGGCTATAGCTGAAAGAGCTTCCAGTCATAGATTACTGAAGGAGAAGTTTATAGGGAAACACAAAGATGACAGAGGGACCAAAAATAAGGACAACAGAGTAATTGGAAGCCTCTGGTACCAATAGCTGCAGTAAACATTCAACATGGTCCAACGAGGAAGTCACACTAAAGGCCCATTTACCTTGGTTCCTATCATGTTCTACATCATACCTAGCTTTCAACAAAATGTTACAATACAAGCAGGAAAGACAACCTGAAGTAACAAAGCAAGTACCAGAATGAGACAAATATGATACAAATTTTAGAATTACTGGACAGGAAAAGTGACGACAGTTAATTAACATGATAAAAATACTGTAGAAAAACAAAACACATGCAAAAATAGTTGAGCAGTGCAACAAGGAAATGGGGACTTTATGAAAAACTCAAAAGGAAATCTTGTAAATGTAAAATATTGTGACCAAAATGAGGAATGATTTTCATGGCTCATCAACAAACAAGACAGAGTGAGAAGAAAGAAACAATGAACTTAAAAATATGACTTCCAAAACTAAAAGAGAGATTGAGAGGAAACCAATATAATTCAATAACTATGGGATAACTTCAAAAGGTAAAGATTATATATAACTGGAATGCTAGAAGGGGAAAAAAGAGAAAGCAGAAGAAATATTTGAAGTATCAGTGGCTGAAATTTTCCAAAATTAAGTGTAATAATTTACATCTAAAATGTCTCCTGTTACTCATATGTTCAGAGATGATTCTTTTGGAAGGTCTTGGGATCATAAGGCTACATTGTTCAGTGGATTAGTGAGTTCATGTACTGTTATGTGCTGAGGCCTGGTTGGATGTGGGCCAATGGGAGGTGGCCTGGAGGGGCATGTCCTCCCAAGCTCCTCCCATTTCTCTCTGCTTCCTGGCTGCCATGGGTGGAGTAGTTTCCCCCCTGCCATGTCCTTCCACCACTTGGAGCCAGGCAACTTTGGACTGAACCTTCAGAAACTGTGAGCCACAATAACCTCTTTTGCTTTTAAATTGTTGGTGTCAGGTATTTTGTCCCCAAAATGGGAAAATGACCAATACAGAATGACAGGTACCACACCACATATCCAGGAAACTTAGAAAACACTAAGTAAAATTAGTACCAAATCTATACCTAGCATGTAAAATTCAAACTGTAGAAAACCAAAAAGAGAAGAGGAAATCTTAAAAAAAAACAAAAAACAAAAAAAACAAAAACTGGGGGTAAAGGGAACAACTTATCTGTACAAGAATAAAGAGAAGAGTTACATCAGGTTTCTCTTCAGAAACCATGCAAGCAAAAAAAGAGTATAATAAGATAAAAAGCTGAAAGATAAAAGCCACCAACCTAAAAGTCTGAATCCAGCAAAATTATTCTTCAAATATGGAGAAATAAAGACATTCTCTGAAAAATAAAACCAGTAATATTTACTGCCAGTTGATACGCCTGGCAAAAAATATTAAACAAAGTATCTCAGAGAGAAGGAAATGATACAGGCTAAAACCTCAGATCTGTATAAAGAAAAGAAGAGCATAAGAAAAAGAATAAAGTAAGAGGAAGTCATATATCTAACTGACCTGAAAGATAGCAGTTTGAAGTGATGACAGCTACAATGTATAGGACAATAAGAGCATGTCCAAATGTGCCAACTTAATTTTTTAAGAAAATCTATTTATGTATTTATTTGGTACAGAGTCTCACTATGCAGCTTGGACATAGTGATCCTCCTGTCTCATCCTCCCCAGCACTGGGATTATGGCTTATACCACCACACCCAGCTTTGGTGGCCTGCAGGCTGGCATGGCATGAAATAACTAGGGACTGAAGCCAGGTCCTTGCACTTGCCCGGTAGGCATTTAAGACTGCTGAGCTACTCCCCAGCTCCTGAATGTATTAATTTAAAGACAGACTGCCAGAGCAAGTAAAAAATGAGACTTAGCTCTATGTCTCCTACAAAGGATGCCTTTGAATATATACTCAGATAAGTTAAAAGTAAAAGGAGGGGGCTGATCCATGTAGCAGGACTCTGTAACAAACAAATAATTAAAAAGTAAAAAGTAAAAGGATGGCAAAAAAACCCACTAAATTATCACTAACCAGAAGAAATCCAGGATAGTTAATTTTATACAAAGCTGACTGAATAAGAAGAAAGATTCCAGGTATAAAGAGAATTACATAATTGCAACAAAAACAACACTTAGAGGCAAATTTGTAGTATTCAACACATATATTAGAAAAGAATGATCCAGAATTAACCAAACCTTCCACTTTAAACCTAAAGAAATCAGAGGAAAAGAAATAATAAAGGTTAAAATAAAAATTGGTGAAACTGCACACAGAAAAGTAATAGAGAGCAATCAATAAAACGCTCTGCTTGTTCTTTACGAAGTTCCAGACATCTTGCTTCATCCCTGTTGTCCCTCCGGCCACAAGTGAAGATAGAGAGATACGTCCGGTCTACTCTTACCTCCCACTTCTCTGTTTTAAAATCCATAAGCTAGGTTTCCAACAGTTCCAGATAAACTGGGCCATTGTTGCTTTATATGGGCCAGAGATTGTCGGGCTCCACTGTACAGTCATTGCACTCACACAGCCCTTTCCTTGGCTACTTGGATGATATCTCTAAAAGACCAGGCCTTTTGGCCACTTCTTGGGGCCATTCATCAATCCACAGTGGACAGTGGACAATGGATGCCATGGTGCTCGACCATCTATTCTTTAAAAAGCCAAAACTCCCTACCAAACTTCTAAACTTTTTGGGTTGTTCTTTTCTTCCCCAAAGAATTTCTCCTAGCTCTTCTGGCTTGGAAGAAGGCAGGGAGGTGTCCAGAGTGCCCTTTCTGTGCATCTCAGTCCTGGGCAGCTGGTGTAATGCCCTCCTGGATGCCTCAGCACACACAACAGGATGTGACTCAGGACTCAGAGATGTGAGTCAGTTTCCAAAGTGATGTGTCAGGGCGAGCCCCAGTGGAGGTTCACATCTTCTCATCTGGGACCCTTAGGAAGAAGGATCTGGGCTCTCCTGAAAGCAGAGAAAGTCCCTGGGTGCTTCACAGATCTTCTCAAAGTTGAGTGATTTCAGTGTGCAGAGCCCAGGAGTTCGGGCTGTTACTCAGCTGTGCAAGGAGCACTTCCCACAAAGTTCCACTTCTCTGAGAAGTGGAGATTCCTCTGACATCCGTGGCAGTAAGTAAGACTGCAACCTAGTACAATAAGAACAGTGATCACCTAGAGATCCCCTCAGGTAGCAGACACCAGATTAACACCTTGACTCTGTATCAGTGAGAAATCCACGATAACATGAGTCAGTTCCCATCCCTTCTGGATCCTGGACGAAAGGAGGTTGTGAAAGAGCTCTGGGATTTGCCAACCATTTATCTTGGGCTGGCTGTAGACATCTTGGTTAGGCATGTGCAGCTCAGATGTGTTCATTGTTCCAGCAATTACTTTGAAGGGAAGTGTCCAGACCAAGCCGGGACAGAGGCCTGCCTAGGTATGCTGGGTTACAAAGGCCTTCAGGGTTTGGAGCCATCCAGCTTTACTGCCAGCCAGTGAGTGGGTCAGGGAGGTGGCAGGTTGCCTGCAAGAGGGCAGAGGAGAGCTGTGCTGCCACATCTGTGCTACTCACTGTTCCCGGGACATAAATTCCTCTCAGCCTCTGGAGGCTTCATGGTTTTGTGGTCAGGGCACTGAAAATGAATCTGCTACTAACCCTGACAGCTCATTCTGGTATCCCTTTCCTCTCAAAGCCCTGTTTCCTCATCTTTAAAAATGGGGGTAACCAGACTCACCTGCCTCACAGGTGTGAGAGTTAATTAATGTTTGTGGCGCAGCTTTGAGATCTGCAGATGAAAGGCTCTCTATAAAGGCAAAGTGCTCTTCCTCATTAGCGGTGCCAGACAGTTCCCAGGGGAAACAGCTCAGCCCTCACCAGGAGGCCGCTCCCCTCAGCCAGCAGTCCGAGACAGACATGTCTGGAGAAGGGCTTGGCGCTCAGGCAGAGTCCTCTCTGAGAAGGTTCAGAGGCAAGTCACCAGCTTTGAGGAAGAGGAATGCTTTTGTGACAGGACTCATTCTCTGTTGGCATTGCTTGAAGTGAAGAGAAAGTGGCCTTCAGGGCACATGGGGTAGAGGGGCTGTGCTACTGAGGGCACAGAAAGGACATTCTGGTCTCTGCCACAGCCTCCCTGCATAAAAATTATTTCCCTGCACTTCTGTCCAATTAAGCAGCCCTTAAAGACACCTATCCCAGAAAGATTTTCTGCACCCCCATTTTCTGTACTTCTGCCCTCCGTGTATACTCTGGAGGTCAAAAGGAACCCTACATGGTCCAGAAAAGTTCCTGTGATGCCAAGCCTTGGGGTAGCATGCTCTAATTCTTCCATGAGTACCTTATTCCTTTTCTTCTGTCGTATCACTTTCTTCTTCGGTGCAAATCTCAAAACATGGGAGATAACAATGCTTTCTGCCCCCTCATAGGTCCTTCTTCAGCACCTGTAGCCTCTGTTCATTCCTTGAAAGGGTCACCCAGAAATCCTGTGTGAAGGGCTGGCAAGTCTCTGGCAGTCTCTAGCCTGTGATCCAGTCTCTAGCTTAGGGATGCAGTGAGGCCTCTTAGTCAGATGACACAAGCCACTGATAACTTCTGATGGAAGGTATAAGTGGGACATCTGTGGCACCTCCCAGGATGATGCCTTTCTTATGAAACAGAATGTTCTGAAGGAACAAAGCACAGAGGATGGTACAGTCTTTGCTTGAATGGCCTAGGATGGAGACATCAGAGCCAACCTACAGTCTATGCTGGCCATGGAAATAGGGGGTTTAGGTGGTGTCTGCTGTGTGTTGATGAGGAGTGCCTAAGATTTCCAACTACACTACTGAAGAGCCATCCCATGAGCAGATCCTTTTAAGTAATATGACCAAGATTGGTAAAGTTCTTAAGATGCACCGAGGTGGCAGCATGGCTCAAAAGAAGCGATGTTCTTTTAGGGACTGCAGATGCTGTAAGATGACCCACCCTACCCATAAGTTCTGAGTGTTGGAGATTGTGATGTTCCAGAACCCAGACCAAAACAAGAGCTGGTCCCTCATGGCTGGCTGTCATTTCACTGCAGCCTGACTTCCTCTGGGGCCCCCTCCATCCTTATTGCCTCCAGCCCTCTGTGTCCCTGGGCCAACACTCAGGATCATGGTGGGAAAGACAGGAATGGTCCCCACCAGCCCCACCACAGTGTTGCCTGGGCGACATCCTCTAGTCCAGCGCTGGCCAGCCATGGAACACATGCAGCAGTGGATGTTTCCACTGCTCTAAAAGGTTTCATTGTGCCTTGCCTAGTTTTTAACTTAGCACTTCGTGGGTTTTGTCAAATTTCAGAACTGTGTGGAAATGTGTAGAATGTCGTGAAGGCCATCGTGCAGTCTGTACGGTTAGTGAATGCAAGACAGTACAAGCTAGAGAGTGCTGAAGAGAACACAGAAGATTCTCAGGAGCCTTTGGTTTTTGTGGGCCTCAAGCATTTTCAGGATTTGGGAACCTCTTTTGTATGCTCTCCTTCCAGGATTCAAAGGGCTGGAATAAGGACATGATAAGGTGGGGTACTAGAAGCAGAAGGACAGCCAGGAATCACACACAGCTCATTCTGCTCCTAGAAGCAGAGGGACAGCCAGGAACCATACACAGCTCATTCTGCTCCTCAGGCAGGCATTGGACTGGTCGTGTGTTGACCTCCTCTACAAGGCTTAAGGACTTGAATGCACAGGGCCAGCTAGAAAGGATGCAGAAGGGGATGCCAGTCACTTTCCCTGGCTTAGCATCTCCTTTTCAGGTGGCTTACACCTTGTAGGGTTAAGGTTAGGGTTAGGGTTAGGGTTAGGGTTTTCCTATGTGTGAGGTAAAGTGACTGTGTCAGCAATTAGGTTACTGGATGAGAGATGACCCTGAGGCTGATGGTCATCAGTGTAGCCCCTGGCACCCAAGAGTCAGGACATGATTTTCTCTCCCTGTCTGTTCAGAAAAGGGTTAACAGTGTCTAGAAGATATTGGTTGTGTGTTCACCAGAGACTCCCCTGCCCACACTAATACACCCCAAAAGACAGACAGAGGTGGGGTGGCCTCTTGGGTCACTGGGAATGAGACTGGACTTAGCCAGCAAGTGTTTCAAGGTACAAACTGGTTTCTGAATTGATTCGCAAAACAGCGTAAGCCCTCCCACCAAGTGATGACCATGCAGAGTGAGCACCTCAGCCACTCTGCAGGACCCAGCTACATCTCAGGCACGTGGCAGGGTCTCATAGTCCCTGCTAGGACACAGAATCCAAAACCAACTTCCCAGTTACAAAGCCATTGTTCTTTGCATTCTAAAGTAAGATTCATGTCCATAGCAAGTCTTCTTTAGAAGCTTCCATTCCATGCTTCTAACTCAAAAGAATATTCTGATAGAGTCAGACAGAGTAATGCCTCCGTGTTGCAGTGCCTGCCCCCTTCGGTAAGTGCTTCAGAGCAAAATCAAGGGCTGCCTCCACATTCCTTTCCTCTGTTGTATGCATGTAGCACTCCAGCTTGAGGAATCCCATCACTACCTCTTTTCCATTCACTGTGCATCGTGCTTAGGCTCCTAGAACTAACTCCTTGCAGCAAGAACCTGGAGGCCACACCCTGTGGGGATCACCAGGGGAAGTGACTGGCATCCCCTTCTGCATGCTATCTAGCTGGCCTGTGCACTCAAGTCCTTAAGCCTTGTAGAGGAGGTCAACACATGACCAGTCCAATGCCTGTCTGAGGAACAGAATGAGCTGTGTATGATTCTTGGCTGTCTCTCTGCTTTCAGTAGCTCGAGTCTTCATGAAACCTGTAGGAAAGGCTACCTGTATAGAAAGCTGAGTTTCTGTCTTTGAAAGGCATTGCCATCCCAACAGCCATCCTAGGCCCTGATGCTATTAGAAATGATGACAAATCCCTGAAGCATATTCACTTTACATAGGTGAGGCCTTGTCTCCTAAACGGGGACAGCTACCATTCACATATCTACTACCTGCTCTGTGGGTGACCTCAGAGAAAGCTGGACGTACAGCCATGGCTTCAGCTGCTGTTCATAACATTCTGTGGAACCGCCAACTCCAGCTTATGTACCATAGACATGGTTTTCAAGGAGGAATGTTTATTATACCTGTTAAACTCAAGGCTTCTCTGAACTCCCAAAGTCCTTGAAATATAGGTCCTTTATACTTTTTTTTTTTTTTTTTTCTGGAACTGGGATTGAACTCAGGCCCTTGTACTTGCCAGGCAAGTGCTTATTCTACTGAGCTATCTTCCCAGCCCTGTTATACTTTTCTATTTCTCAAAGATTGCAAAATTATTCAGATAGTTGCTATTAATAACAGTGAGAAAGAAGAGATGAAGCATTCCCATACCTGGATGCATAATTCTAAGCAACTTGTAGACTTTTCACATTAATGTGATTTCTTAGGCTTCGACTCCAAGGGGAGTCACTCTTGATTTCCTTCTATGATATCAGACAACTCTCTCTTCTAAGTTTCTCTGTTGTGATCCACTTTCCCATCTTCCTGTGCGATCCTGGTCAGGGGCTTTGTTCAGCAAATTTGCAGCCATTTTGTATACCCTAAAGCACTGATCTTGGTGTGCACTACTCAGGATTGCAATAGATTAATAAGGGAAGTTGCCAAGGTGGAGTTTGTAGCATAAAGGAGACCTCTGAAGACAAAAGCCATGGGCGCTTTCCTAAGTTCATCCCTGGTGCTCTGAACAAAGGACATAAACTAATAAAGTCACATTCATCTGGGCGCAATCTACACTCGCAGAGGAATATTACCCCAAACTCTGATTCAGAAAGGCAAACGGAAATCTGCCGGAATTCCTTTAAACTCCAGCACAGATCTCCATTTAAAGAATGACACACATACATGCACAGACAGAAAAACTCGTGGTAATAAGCAGACCTCTGATGATCTAAAGATCCATAGCTTCATTTATTGACTTAGAGAAAGTAAATGGCATTTCAAATACAACCTTCATACTTTAATAGATGAGGTCACCCTGAGAAAGATGATACAGAGCCCAGCAGAGGGAAGCCTCTCTCCAGAGAGCTGCTTTGACTTACAAGGTCAAGGAAGCCTTTCTCATAGAAGCAGGGGGTTTTTAGTGACTTGGACTAAAACAGAAGAATTTAAAAAGAAGTTAGACCTAGAGCTTGAGATGGCAGACAGTAACAAAGCCATTACTCAGCAAAAGGCCTGTACAGATCAGAGTTACTCAGCTCCTAAAGAAGTAAAAATTCACTCACAGACCCCGACCTGCTCATGTTTGTGTTAGGTGCTGAGATCCTGCAAGGACTTAGCTAAGTCCTTGTTGGTCTCCTAGATTGCTCTAAATCAGCAGTTGTAAAAAGGGTGATTTCTTCTCTGGAGGGTTTTTAATTTTTAAAAGAATATTTTATTTATTTTTTTAGTTTATTTATTTGGTACAGGGTCTCACTATGTGGCTCAGACTTGCAGTGATCCTGCTGTCTCAGCTTCCCCTGCACTGGTATTACAGTTGTGCGCCACCATGCCTGGCTTTGGTGGCTGGCTCAGTGCACCAGCAAGAATTTTGAGTTCATTTCTGCCAATATCAGCAATAGTGAAGTTGACTTTCACTAAAATCTAATTCCAGCACTAGTAAAAATAACAGTTTGTTTCCTCCATGACCTCAACAACTCATTTCTAGCCTGGAATTCTTGATGCTTTGTTTAGTTTGCCTGACTGTTGGAGATTGCCATTGTGAACACAGTTGCTAGAGAAGGGCTGCTGTGGTGCTGTTTGCTTTTGAAAGGGGTCAGGATGTGGTATCAGAGACAGAACCCAGGTCCTTATGCTTAACTGGCAGGCACCTAGCCTGCTAAGCTATCCAGCCTACTCGGGATGATTTTTAGCAACATCTGGAGACATTTTTGATGGGCTCACTTAGGGCCTGGGGAGTGCTAGTGTCATTTACTGGGTGACAACCAGATATGCTGTGTGACATCCTGTAGTGCACAGGATGATCCCACAATAGATACTGACCTACCCCCAACCCCTCTTTTTTTTGATCATCTTTGAAGGACAAGGGTATCCTAAAATGTCAGAGGAAACCACACTGCCACAGTGGTTTATCACTATGTCTGATCTTAATGACAAGTCAGAAGATGTGTCTTGGAGCGGTGGCCCTCAGACTAGGAGAGACAATCACATGATGCCGTGGGTGGGAGGCACATGGAAGAGAAAGGTGAGGGAGATGAGTGCTGACATGGGCACCTGCTAGCGCCCCTATGGGAGTCCAGGGGTGGCTGCTGTCTCTCTACAGGCAGGGAGAATTCAACCCCACACCAGGGTTGAGACAGCTGTATTCTGTCACAGGCCTGGCACCCAGACTTGGAGCTGGCACATCAAGCCCTGGGCGAATTGCAGGTGTAAATGACCAACAAGATTGCTCTTAAGCTGACCATCAGCTTTGCCTCCTGGGAATGAGCAGGCCGGCACTTGCCACTCCAAGCTTCCCTGGCATGAGTCACCTGTAACCAGATAATGATGCAAATCACCGGCAACATTTCTGGAGTCTCATTGCAATGTATCATGGCATGGTGATGCAGAAGGCAACCTCAGACACTTGCTGTGCCAGCCCCATCCCCCATCTCAGAGAAGGTGGAAGGGTAGAGAAGTAAAGGGACTTTGCTTCTAGTGAAACATCAGAGCAGTGACAGAAGTCCTGGCTCTTTGTAGGCAACTGTGGCTTCCACATAATGGTTAGAAAGCACTGCTCCCTCCCATCCAGTTACCATGCCCTGACAAGATGGAAAGACTGATCCAAACCTCAAGAAGAGGTAGATGTATTCTCCAGGCATGACTTGGGGATAAGCCCTGGGGAGAGGTACTTCCTCGAGCTTATAGATGTGTGGGAATTTTTTCATACCAGGAACCGAACCCAGGACCTTGTACTTGCCAGGCAAAAGCACTGTGTTGCTGAGCTATCTGCCCAGTTTCCCCCTTCCATTTATATCTTCTTCCTACCCAGAATCCAAGCCCAGAGAACCCAGATATAAAAAAAGTATTAGAGAAATGTTGTCACAAATTAGCCAGTACCTCAAAGTCAATATCAGGGAAAGAAGAGACTATTTCCCTACTCTGTGTTTAGGGCTTGTCAGAGAGGAGGCAGTCTTGTAGAGGGCAGGAGATAGTTTAGGGGGCACACTGTCACCCTATTTGTGCCTTTTCTTTTAATGGCCTTAAACTGCCAAGTGGCTGGAACATGCTGATGCTAAACTCTTTTATGGAAAGTGCCATACCCTTTTCTGCTTACATCACTTAAAATAATGAGTGAGCTGCACTTGTATTAGTCTGTCTTTCAAGTGGATTAAATTCACGGGCTCACTCCCCTCCAGTCTCGCAGGCTTTGGCCTGGCTGTCTGAATCTCCAGATTAGACAGATGAGCACAAACCAGACAGCAATGAAACGCAATTACCTAGGCAAACTTTTGAAGGATTTGAGCCCTGAGGCATAGGCTGTTTACGAAAGACTAAAAGCACCGTTTGTACTGAGCAGGGCAGTTACTGTGGTCCTTCGGAGTTTCTGGATCCTGCCTGCTGCTGGACTCTGGGCAGGATTTCTAGGGGCTGATAACATCAGATTTCTGTCCTCACCTCAGCACCTCAGGGTCTCACTGTTTTTCAACAAGAATATACATGTAACAACAACAACAACAAAAATACATCTCCATCTGTATTCACTATCTCTTTCATTGGTTTATTAATTTTTTTTTTTTTTTTTGGTATCATAGACCAGCAACCCCCCCCCCCCCAAAAAAAAATGCAGTGAGAGAAATCATCGGATAGCTGATTGGCCGTGTAACTAATCTCTTTGGAAATGAACAACCTTTGTGAAAACAGGAACTACCTGTCTTCTTAAAAAAAAAAAAAAAAGTAAGTCCATCTCAATAGCACTGTTCCAAAGCACTTTCCCTCTGATCTGACAGAAGAGGTTTCCAACGAAGAGGGAAGAGGAGACAAAGAGCTCAGAAAGGAACTACAAGGAGGCAATAGGAGGCTTGCCCTTTGCAGATCCATATGTGCTTCATTCACAGAGAACACAGGACCTCAAAGATGGACTGACCGGGCTCATTATCTTACTAGGCAGAAAATGATCAAGTGAGCACAGGAAGGTGAATGGTAGGGCGAGAGGCAGGAAGGTGTGAGGCAGAGGGCAGCCTTACTGGTGCTGAGTGTTGGGTTCTGAAGTGCCCAGGCAGGGTAACAGGTGGAGGACAGCAAGGTAAATGGGGAGAGCAAGAGAAACAGACAGGAACAGTGCTGGAAGAATCTGGTGACACAGGCAGGGAAGGAGGCTGCTCAGGTTCACAGCAAGTAGGGAGACCAGTGCCCAGGCAGCAGGAATCCCAGAGAGAGCTGGGATTCCTAGGAAGCAGTGGGTCCTAACACTTGCTTTGGAGTCCAAGTCTTTAAGTGTGTAAACTAGATCTTGGTATTTGCAAGACAGCCTCACTGAGGGTGAGTCACCTGCCGGGGAAGGAGGACAGGAGGAAAGAGGGTGCGGGCTGGCCAAGGCAGGCGCTCGTCTTTCTCCCTGCGGCTGTAGTTACAGAACAGTGTAGGAAGTCGTGGGGCTAGAAAGAGGAGCCCCGTGGACCTCACTTTCCCTTCCTTCCTTGTTGCAGAAACGAGATGGAGGAGTGGGCGGGCCAGGGCCCTCCCCAAGCTCCTAGCTGAGACCTGGGAAGAGAAAAAGGACAAGGAGGCAAGGAGCAGCAAGGCGCTCCCTGGCACTCTGGGAGGCAGGAAACCCTTCATGGCATTGTTCTTGGGCTTACCACCTACAAATATGGGGTGTCAAAATATACCATATGTTAAAAATAATTTATTAGATTATAAGATACACTGCCATTAATTCCCCTCAAAATACTCTCCCTCACTTCGCACACCCTTGTTCCATCATTCTTGCCACTTTCTGAAGCAGCTCTGAAAGTCCTCTTTGTGTCTTTGTGAGGTGTGATCAGAAATATGGCGACCATTGCTGCTGCATGACATTCAATGGAAAGGTAACCTTGTAAAACACTGTAATGTGTCCTTGGCCACCTTACCCACTGGATCTGATAGCCTGTGACTTCTGTCTCTTCCTAAAGTCAAAATGACCACAAAAGGTAAATCTTTTTAATTGCTTCAGGACAGAAACAGGACTGGCAAGATAGCTCGGCAGGCTGTGTACCTGCTTAGGCAAGCACAGGGACCGAGGTTGGATCCCTGGCCCCACATGCCTTGCTGGCCCCACGCTCCAGGCATGCTGCATGACCACTGAGACCAGATGTGGGGAGGCTGAAAACAGGAGGATCACTAGGAGTCTGAGTTGCATAGTAACACCCTGTGTCAAACACATTAAAAAAAAAAAAAAAAGAAAAAAGAGAAAATGTCACCAACAATGGGATAAGTGTGTTCAGGAGAGGGAAAATATTTTGAAGATTAATGGAAGCACATCTTTACTATAATACATTTAAAAATAAAATTATCAGGGACTACCCACTTAGGACCCCCCTCCGTCCCTCTCTCAGACAGGAGCTTTCTTTCTCCTAATAAATATATTCTGCTCATAACCCCTCCCCCCAGTTTTTTTTTTATTTTTTTGAAACATTAAATGTCTTGTTCAACTACCCCTTACACATAGTTTTGATCTTTTTGTCCTGAGGGAAGGGAAAACCTTTCTGGAAAATTCCTGCTGGTCTCTTTCTGGAGAGCTGGTCTGGGGCCTAAGGCTCTAGAGTAGCGGTAAAGAGTTCCAGCTGCTAGAAACACCCCTGACTTGCTGGTCTTTGCACCAGGATGCTCTCTGGGGAAGAGGAGGATCCAGGGCTAGGGGAGCATGCAGTATTACTCTAGCCTCTGTAGGCTTTTTGATTATCTTGTAGTACAGAGGGAAGTCTTACACATAACATTTGGGGAAGCACCACTCAAATGTGTGACCTCTTTGGTAAAAATAGAGAATTACACCCAGAGGACATCAAAGTGAAAGAGACCACTGGAGTGATCCAGGAGCCAGGAAGAGAAATTATCTGGTCCTTAGTTGGGAAAGAGACGCCCAGAAGGACATGGGCAGACAAGGCACACTGAGGAATGGCAAGATGAGGGTCAGTGGTGAGAGAGCTGCCCAGTGCTCTCACCATGGGGACTCTCACCAAAGGGTAGTTTCATAATTTTGGAAAACTCTTCTCTGACCCTTATTTTCTGGGGCTCCACATGGTGCAGTTCTATGCAAGTGAGTCATTTCAGGGTGGAAGCGTCCTTCAGGGACACTGACCCGAAGAATGTCAACCTGGAGTCTGAAGAGTTCCTGCCTCATGGCTGCCTCTGCTTGAGTCCTAGGAGGGCAGGATCTGCAAACATCAGTGTTCTATTCTGTGCTTATCACATGAAAAGAAGGCTGGGCTGGACAGGAGAGCTTGCTACTTCGTGCATGAAAACTACACAGCTGCTTTCTGTTTGCACCACTGCAGTGTTAGCACAATGGGAGAAATAAAAAGAGCCTTCCAGGACACACCCATCATTGGAAAGAACTACAGTTAGAGTGCTGTGGTGGGCTGGGGTCCACAGTGCTCCTCCTTACCCTGCCTTTCCATTGGCAGCCCCAGGATGACTGAGGATTTATTCTGTAATAGGCCCCAAATTCCTTGTTCTGCAAGTAGGAAATTCTCCTTCATAAGAGGGCCACTGTTTGTGTTGTTTTTTAATTTCCCAAAATGAGGAAAAGTTTATAAAGTTGGGACAGACTGAGAGGAAGAGGCAAGAGAAGGAAAGAGAGGTGGCTGACCCCAGCATTTCCCAAGTCTCACCATGGCCTTTCCCTGTCCCCCTTCTCCCAGGCCCCCCTCCTTCCCGTTCTGAACGTGAAAAATAAGCAGCCTGAGCCGCCTCAACTGGAGATGTGTCTAACAAGGCCCTCATTGTCTCAGACAGGTGTGAGATTGGACTTGATTCAGGGCCAACACCTCCAGTCTCAGAGCCAGCTCTGTGAGCTGAAAACATGCACCAGCCCTCCAGTAATACCACTGTAGCCAGCCAGAGACTCAACAATTTAAGGCTTAACACACACAACATAAATCAGAGGAGGATGGACCAGCCGGCCGGCAGCTTCTTGGGCAGGTGCCTGCAGACTGTCTGCAGGTCAGACCCTGCCTGTTTGGGTTATTTGAGACTTTTTTTTTTTTTTTTTTTTTAATGTAATATAAAGATGAGAAACTGGGTGGAGCAGTATGCAGAGGCACTCTGGGGTTTGCCCTATCTTGTTCCAACAGCCCCTCTTTTGCCTAAGTGCTGTTTTAAGGGACTGTTCTGGACGGTTCACATTGCTAATTCCAAATACAAGGAATGTGCTCAGGCTGCAGAGGATGGGAGAAGAAAACGGAGCACTGGCATGGGAGCAGTGTCTGTATGGTCCCAGGCAAGCAACTCAACCTCCCTGGGCTTCCACCTGCTCATCTGTTGGAGGAGAGGCCTGGCTGCTCACTCATGTCCAGTGGTCACAAGTTCAAAGTCACTGAGAGAAAATGTTCAACGCAATGAAAGGCTGTTTCTGAGGCGATTCATTTCTCTGAGTAAGAGAGGCCATTTCCCAGCCATTTCCTTCATGACTCTCCCCTTATCTTTTTGAGAAACCTGTGGTTCTCCGGTTGCTGTAGCAAGCCCAGGGCAGCAGTCCGCAGGGAGTGTGGTTGGGACAATGGAGAGGTAAAGGCAGGAGTGTGGTCCGGACAACGGAGAGATAAAGGCAGGGGTGACAGGGACTGCTCAGGCTCAGTGAGTCCAGAAGCCATCCTACTGACACAGTAGCCTCTCCTCCATCCCCTCAGATGCTCCACAAATTCCTACGACATTCCAGGGTGGCTTTGGCTCTGCTATTCGTGACCCTGACCCTGAATTCACGAACAAGGGTGTGGTCATCACAGACACCCTTTTCTGGTCCCAGCTGGTTGGCTTTCATTGTTGTACTCTCCTTTACAGCATAAATGGCATGCAGCTGGCAGTGGCCTGGGTGAAGGGACTGTCATTGGGCACCAGCCTCCCACCCCTCCTGGCCTTGGCCTGTCAGAGCTGCCTGGCGTTTCCACAGCTGTGGACTTTGCTAGTCACCCTCAGCACCTGTCTGTCATCCTTCTCCTGGCTGGACAGCCACAGCCAAGCCACAGCCTCAGCCAGGCTTAAAAGGCTGGGCTGGTGGGCGGGCTTGGGATGGGGGTTACTCAAAATCACATGGAAAGGTGAAACTTCCTTCAAATAAATCCCTTTGTAGATGGT
The DNA here is from genome assembly GCA_004027025.1 of Myocastor coypus. Taxonomy (NCBI): domain Eukaryota; kingdom Metazoa; phylum Chordata; class Mammalia; order Rodentia; family Myocastoridae; genus Myocastor; species Myocastor coypus. Next base: position 24,467 of record PVJA010002479.1, on the reverse strand, counting down.
ACATTGAAAATACCAAAGAGACGCACCATTCACATCCTCTGAATGTGTCCAATTCATGCAAGAGATGGAGGGGGCAGGGTTCATCCTGGACTACTGCCCATGTGGGCCCTGTGGTCAGGAAGTGACCTGTCAACCCCACTGCAGCTGCTTGTCCTCCCCCTCCCTAAATCCAGTGCTGCCGAGCTTGTGCTTGATAGATGAAGAGAGAGGGGCAGAGTGGCTTAAAGAAGATAGCCTATTGTGGCTTGTTTTAAACATTCCTGTTTATTTCAACATGAAATTTATAAGCACATGGAGTTGCAAAAGGAACAGATAGAACCAATCCCACCAGGGGTCCCTGTCACCTCACTGGGGAGGAGGCAAGTTTCTAGAAAAAGGCTGAGCATGGTTAAAAGGTCTGGGTGAAATATCTGGACCAACAACGGAGACTTAAATACCAACAGAAGAAGGGTATTGGCCCAGGACCAGGAATTAGATTTCAGGGCCACTAGGCCTGGGCAAATCACTGAAAGTCCATGGGCCCCCAGTGTCCCCCTGATGAGACACAAGCCTCTGAGCAAAGACAGCTAAGGCCCATTTCAGCAGTTTACATTCCCATGTGCTCTTGTGGAAAAGTGGTTATGGTTTCCTCATTTGTGTTTACACAGGGAAACCAAACTCTGAGGAAAACATGACTAAAACTGCCACTACGCTCATCTCCCAGGGCCATCATCGCTTCTGAGGAATAAGGACACCTGAAGTAGCTGTGAGGCTCCCAGGTCAGGACCCATAAGCAACACCTCAGTGAAGGGCCAGGGTGACCAACTGCAGTACCATGACAACAATAACAGCAGTAGTCGTCAGGCTGACCATTTCAAAAGTATTTATAGTGCTGCAGCCTCCACGCTAACTATCACACAGATGTATCATCTTTCGGTGATGATTTTGTAGAGCAATGAGAATAAATATATGCAAGGCTTACCCCACGCTAGGCATGGGTGCTTCTAAAGATCTGAACTTACTTCATCCTCACTATCATCAATGAGTTGGCTACTGTCTCTATTGTGTTCATTTGGGGGGCGGCAGGGAACACAGTGGCACAGAGAGCTGAAAGGCTGCTGACAAGGTGACAGAACATGAAAGTGGACGCTGTGGGGTTTGAATTTCAAGCTCCCATTTGTGACCCTCCAATTAGTTCTCAAGGCAAAGATGATGTATCCACATTTGCCTATCCTTAGAAAATAGATGCTGGGAGTTCCAGTGCTTATTCTGAGTTCTCTGTGAGGACAAGTTGGGAGGACCAGCTCTACCCTGGCTGGTGGAATATATGGGTGGAGTTGGCCTCCTGCCCTCACGTGTCCACACTGCTGTGTCCTCCTTGGAGGGAGCTGTGACTAGTCATGGAGGAAGTCTGAAAATAAGAGAGTCTTTATGGACCCACTAATGCAGCCTCCCTCCCCCTAAGGCGTGAAAGAATCAAATGAGGAAATCGGGAAGAGATTCTGGAATAGGAATAACAAGATTTCCTTTCCCTTCCACCTGAATTGGCCATCTGTAATTTTATACAAATTCAATTTTAAAGCCATGCCTTGTAATTTGTGGAAAATCATATTAAATTAAACAGATCCACGTCTGAGCAATGACTTCTCTCATTTAGCAGTGTATGGTGGCTTAGAGTCTCTCAAAGCTTGATCACACAGCAAAAATATTAATGCCAATAGCTTAATCACTTAGAGGGTGAAGGGCTCTGGGGGCACCTCTGCTGGTATTCCTGAGAAGCGTAGGGCTGACTCTTAATTCTAGTAGATTCAGTATCCATAATTACAGAATTAAGGCAACTCAGTGAATCACTTACATGATAGGTGAGGGGACTGGGATTTGGTGGTAGAGAAAATAGGGCAGGCCACATGCAAATGGCAGGCAGCATAAGCAGAGCCTTCCTGGCAGTGCTTCTTGAAAGCATGTCATATACTCACAGGTGAAAAGTGGTGGAGATTCAGTGGACCGAGGACTTCAATCCATGCTATCCAATGAGCTAACGTCTTATTACTACTGCCTTTGGTGAATGAATGTGTGAACCAGGAGACACCGTTAGAATGTTGTCTCAAGTACTCCAATAATCACAAACAAATGCTGCAATTTTAAAACTGGGGGTCTGGGCATGGGAGGATAGTTCATGCTTCTGAAGCAGCTGGGTTCATCCTTAAGATTCCAGAATGGCTGGGCAGCCGTTGCAAGCACATCTTAAAACCTGGTAATTATGAGTGTTGCACACAGTGGGCTATTTACAGTGAAGCAAAGATGAAGATTAAGCAGACCTTGAGATGAGAGATCTAACTAAACCACTTACCAGGCAGAAAGGCTGAGTCAAGCCCTCAAGCTTGTGCTGACTTTTATAGATATTTTAATAACTTTATCATTATATAATTTGCCATCTGATATGTGCAGGGAGATGTGCTAATGGAGTGAGAGTGGCTAGGACAGCTCAATCGTCCCATGAGACTCATAGAACAGCCACGTTCCCTCTCTTTCTACAATCAGCAACTCCAAGAAGTACAATCCCTAGTTACATTATCTCTTTTTTCTTTTTTACCTCAAGATGTTCTTTTAAAACTGAAGCAGGGAGGAACTGGCACAAATAAGCTCTCTGAATCTCAGATCTCATTAGGAATGACTCAGTTTAAAGCTATGGGGTAAAGAGGACCCCTCTGATAAGGGAAGCCAGCAAAGAGATTATTATTATCTCGGGGGAGAGAACTGCTGCTACCCCAGGTAGCAGATATTCCTCGGGGAGGCTCTGCTTCTACACCACCAGTGGGCCACTCCCAAGCCCCAGAGCTGAAGGACCCTAGTGCATCTTCTTGCCCATTCCCACAAGGATGAGGCTGCACAATTATACTGACTTATGGAGACTGAGATGTGGCGAGCCAGTTGAGACAGTATGGAAGAACAGAGATGAAGAAAATACTGTCAGCTCATTCTGTGTGCTTTCAGGCTCAGGTCTCAGGCTACCCTATAACTGTTAGGTGACAGGGCATGTACAGATTCCTTTCCTCCATCTTCATTTCCCTTGGGAGGAAAGCAGGAGGTTCATTTTTAAGAAGAGGAATCACCTTTGAAGGGGTTAACTAACTGGTATGATGTAATCTACACAGATCACTATTGATTTCCAGATCTTGCAACTGTATCTGGGAAGTCCCAAGCCCTACACATACCTTTGACATGGCATAAAATAATAATAATAATAGTGGTGGTGGTTAGGACTGAGGCCATCTGGGAAGACTGCCTTTCCTGCCCATGGTTCACACAGCCATATGGGACCATAGTACCATAGCACCATGTTTTTGTTTTTTTTTTTTCAAAATGCTTATATCTTTTAAAATAGTAAATGTAGTTTCTTGCTACTTCAGAGAGTCTAGACAGGTTGGACAGGCTAAAATTCCACCTGAAGACTTTTCACAGCTTGTTAATCTGAAAGTAACAAAACAGGAGTTGGTCCCCTCCTCACCCCATTCTCAGAAGTGTACAAAAAACAAACAGGATTGACCAGTATTTATTTTTAGGGTGAGTGAATTCTATACTATTTTTTAAAGTTATTATTCTGTTTTACTTATTCTGGTAGGTAACTGAATCTCTAACACTGAAGCATGGAATGTCCTGCCAGTAAAAGATTATGGAGAAAAAGTCTAGGGAAAGAAACTGGGTTTGTCAGTGAAGATTTTATTTGCAAGCATTTTGCAATCAGCTTCGCTAATCTCCATAACAATGGACTGTTCTGACGCTTTGGAGGCAATTGTTTCATAATCAAAGTCCATGTAGGGCTGAGCCATGAAAGAGAAATGTGAAACATGACATGAATGGGCACTGAAGCGACTGCTGGTGATGGAGCCAAGTGACATCTTTTGCTTCACTCCCTGTCACTTGAAAGTTAGGGTGGGGTGAACTGAGACCAGAGGAGAGAAAGGAAAAGCAGAGACAACTGTAGTCCTTCGTGTTATTTAAATTACAATATATTGGATCTTAAAGGGCCCTGACATAACTGTGCTACAGTGGACCTGTACTTTTGTTGCATAATGTGAGAAAAAATAATGCAAAAGAGTTAAATCAACTCATTTCGGAGAATTATCTTTGCAGCTAGAGCTGTAGAAAGTGTTGGTTCTTTTCTTGGTACAAATTTTTGGTAAACTCTACTGTGACTATACTCCACATTGCTGTTTTAAATATCCAAAATTGAAAGGGCATTGTCAGGGGATGTGAAACTTTAGAATAATAATGAGATATGCAAAGTAAATGGTCATCCCTTAGTATACAAGGCCTTGCAACAAAGCCACAGCTTGCTTCAAAACAACAGTGACATGTCCAGCTCTGTCCAGGAGGTCAAATTTTTGAGTCCTTCCCAACTGGACTGCTTTGGTGTTCATGCCATTTTCTATTCCTCTGTTTTACTGCCATCTGTGTGTCCATGGGCTTTTGGGCATTCAGGCTAGAGGCACCAGGCTGCCTGTCTTCTGGTCTAGCCTTGCTGCATGGACACTTGGAAAAGCTCCCTTGGCCTACCACTGGGGCTTCTGGTTGTATATAAGTGCTCCAGAAAATATGACACATATCTAATTTTAATCACACTTTCTCTGTCTGTCTGTCTGTCTGTCTGTCTGTCTGTCTGTCTGTCTCGCTTCTACACACAAATGCATGCTCCTTGTAGGGAAATGAAATTACCAAGGCACTGAGCTCCAGCTGAGATATAAATAGGCAGAACCAACTGGGCCTACAGGCAGGAGGTGTTGACTTCACATTTACCTGTCCACCATGCTGCTCTAGGGGATGGAGACAGAAGGCTATCTTCAGCTGTGCTGGCCAATGGCCCAGTCACCCATATGCTTTGGCCCTGGTATACAGGGTTGAATTGTGGCCCCAGAAGAGATGCTCCCTGTTCTTACTCAGAACTATGAATGTGGTATTATTTGAAAGTGGGTCACTAAGAACATATTTAAGTGAAGGGCCTTGAGATCATTGTGAATTACCTGAGTGGAGCCTGCATCCAGTGCTGCTGTGTGTCCTCACAAGAGTCCGAGGTAAAGGAGAGACAGGGAAAGCCATGGAAAGAAGGAAGAAAAGGCTGAAATGTGCCAGCCACAAGCCAAGGAACATCTGGGGCCACCAAAGCTCTGAGGAAGCAAGGAAGGGTCTTCCCTGTGGCCTTCAGTGGGATCGCGGCCCAGCGAACACCTTGACACAGGACTTTTGGCCTCCCACACTCTCCAGTGAGATGTGCTTTAAGCCACCACATTTGTAGCAATTTGTCACAGCAGGCAGAGGAAACCAACATATTTGCTATTACTGATGCTAATCATAACAGAAGCAGGTTCTGTTAGCTCAGGACTGGCTCCCTTGTCTACCACTCTGTTTCTCAGTAGTTCTAGGATCTGCAAGTGCAAACAGTAGTCCCTTTACTTCCAATTGAGTCTTTAAGGGGAAAGGCTCCTGCTGAAAGTCCTACAGCATCTTCAGTAAAGGTCAACTTTGGATGAATATGGCCTACCTTTGGGGTTCTCTTCCTTACCATAATGCTCTGCTGTCTTTCTGACCTCCTGCTGTTTGATACCAATATCATGTAAGTATACCAACCACAGGTTTGTTAAAACCTATCATTCTTCCTAACAAAACCTTTGAATATACACATATTGTGGCCTCTGTAGATTCATAAGTATCAGGGAAAAGTTTGGAATCTACAGTTAATGGAAGAAATATTTTATTATTAATGTATTTTATCAATAATATCAAGAAATCTTTCTTCTGATTAGAAAAGTTGTCCATAAGGTACTAACACATTTCTGAGACTGTACACATAAGTGTCCAAATCACAACCCAAAACTCATTTATCCCAAAGTGCCAATACTGCAATCAAACCTGAACAGTGAGGTTCTAGTTTAGAAAAGCCAACTCATATACCTGACTTGTCACCCCCTGAGAGGGCTCTATGAGCCCATGAGGCATTTGTTCCAGAGCTTTGCACCGCTGCCACGGACTGATAACTCTGGCCAACACAGTGGACAATGTTTCATCTCAACACACAGCCTTGATAAAATATGGTTTCAGGTTTCCATGGGGCTGGCAGCTTCCCAAATAGATGTGCCCTTTGGAGGGACCATCCTTTCCCTGAACTTAAGTTATGTAGCAGCAGCTATGAATATAGAAACAGCTTCTGTATCTTCAGTCTCTGCCTTCTAAGCTATCATGCATTTCACTCTGAGGGGCTGTGTGATACAGGAGGGAGGGAGGCAGCTTATGTAGCACATCCCAACCATGGCCAACACTCTGCATGGTCCCTCTTTTCTTTCACTCCCTTTCTTTCCACTTCTTTCTGTCTTCCTCTTTCCTCACCCCGCCTTTCTTCTCTCTTAATGTTTTTGTGAGAATTCCTGATGGAGGCTGGTTTTCCACATAAAATTCTTATGCTATAGGTTTTCAGGACCCCAACTCTACACCTAGATAGAGCTATTTTGAAAAAAAAAAATTATTCACTTACATGTTTTAAGTAAGTCTTAAAGCTGACTTCCAGATCTTAAATACTTTACTTTGTGTGACTATGAAATGATCGTTTATGGATTTACACATGACGGTTTGTAGTGTTTGACTGTAGCATTTGATTACAAAGTAATCAACAGCTTCTGTTCCACATTGCTTATAAAGGGTGTGTAGGGTGAAACAGAGAGACAGAGAGAGAGAGAGAGAGAGAGAGAGAGAGAGAGAGAGGTGGGGTGAGAACGGTGCCATGTAGTTGATGCTTCTCCCCAAGGCTGGAAAGGGCCTTCATGTCATTTTTCTGCTGTTTACTGCCATCTATGCTGTCATCTCAGGCAAGAGACCCTCAGGTCTCTTATCTCCTGGTCTGGCATGGACCCTGGTCACAGGAGGTTTAGCTCCCCCTTTAACAGGAAGGCAGGACGGTGTCCTTCCTTTTACTCACACAGTGGATAAAGAGAGAATTAGACTAGCATACGTAGCTCTGCATAACTGAGAAACATAATTGAATACCTCAAAGACTTGTGTACATAGTTAGGTGAGACACAGCCTTCCAAAGTAAGTTTAATTTACAGAGAATGTAAATATCAAAACAAAATCCTTTCAAGGCTGGGGAGACAGCGCAGCAGCATAAGTGCCTGCCCTGCAAATGCAGCTAAAGGAAGCAAAATCCTTTGGAATCCTAAGAATTGGTGATGATCTGAGAGATCAAGGCCTCTCTTAGGGGCCACATAGAACTCTTAAGGCGAGGCATCTACCCTCCTATAGCTGATCGGATGTTGCCTAGGTTTGCAAAGGAGGAAAGCTTATTTGTGTAGTTCCCAGGGAGAGCATCTTACACAGAGGAAAAGGAAGCTGCCTCAATACAGGAGACACGATGGCTAAGAAGCCCTCTTTATGCCCATACTTTCCACTTTTATAAGGCTCATTGTTCTCAGCACAGGCTTTGTCACAACATTTGGGTTTAAGTCCCGTATTTACCACTTAGGATCTTGGAAAAATGATAGGCAAATGCTAGTCTCTCAGATCAGTTTGTCTGTGGACCATGCCACTAGATCACAGAAAAAGAGCACTGTAGGTTAGTCTGTCCCCCACCAAAACACATCAGAGTTGGTCCAGTGAGAGAGTTAAGCTTTATGGTTAGTGTTCACAGCAACCAGCGTGTGCAATGACGACAGCGCCAGCCTCTCTGCTTATCTGGGTTTGATGGTTTTCTGCACCAGCATATATGGCCTCATTTTTATCTTCCAGAGGAGGAAGTTACGTCATTCCTCAGATTTGGTAAATAAGAGTGAAATTCTTAAAATTATTCTCTTGGGTTACCCAAAGGCATCTCTAAGTGGGAGGTGTGACCCAACAGCCATCTATACCAGCCTGCTCTATACCATCTGCCCCATTCCAAAGGAATAGAAAAAGAATGTGAACATTTGACTGTAGCGGTTAATGATGGTGTCCTGACTTGCTTGAGTGGGCAGCCATGGCAAAATGGCTTTCTATTCAGTTTTAAGACCTGGTAAAATAGGAAGTTGAAATTAACTTTGGTCCTTTTATAGTTGAAACCTCAACGAATACACCGTGGTTCGCTGACTTGGTGACTCTCCTCTCTCCATCTGCACCCTGCCCAGATCACTGACATGGCTCTTTTAAGTGATTTTCAAGCACACGTGATTCTAGATAAACGTACATGGTATTCTGTGTGAGAGCTTCCCTGGCCACAGGGCTGGAGGAGCCCATACACCCTTCCTAGCCAGGAGGTCCCAGCAAGGCACAGTCCCCAGCCTTTCCATAAACCATTCTTCCAGCTTCTACCTACTGATATTTCTATAAAGCTGAAAAAACATTTGCCCAGAACCTTGGAGAGACTGCCCTGAAAACTTCTGGAGTGAGTAAGCTTTGTAAACCATTTCAAAGACAACCATGCTGTATATCTTAAAGTGGGACCTTAAATATAGTAAGAATGCATAGGACAAGCCTGAAAAGTAACTGTTCTCTTCATGTCAAGAACAAGTGAAGAAGGGCTAGTCAGATAGCTCAGCAGACTAAAGCTCCTCCTTAGCAGATGCAGGGATGGGGTTCGATCCCTAGCATACCATGCCGACTCTACTCCTAGAAGGCACTGAGATGATTGAGACTGAATGTGGTGGGGTGTGCCCATAATGCTAGTGTTTGGGAGGCTGAAAGCAGGAAGATTACTATGAGCCTGGTCTGTGTAATAAGACACTGTAGATCCTGTACTCAATATATTAAAAAAGAAAAAGAAAAAGAAAAAAAAGTGAAGGTATCAAGTGACCTACACTTTCACATTGTTAACATTCTCTTTTTTTGTTTGTCTTTTAACGGTTTATTTATTTGGTGTAGGGTCTCACAATGCAGCTCAGACTCATAGTGATCCTCCTGTCTCAGCCTCTGGAGATCGGGGATTACAGGTGTGCACCACCATGCCAGGTTTTGGGACCAGTCCAGGGCTCAGGGCCAGTGTAGCGTGTGGGAGCAAGAGAAAGAGAGCTCTCAACATGACCATTCTAGACACTTCTCAAGCATTGTTCCTGCCATTTTACAGTGAAGTACTGCATATAAAATTCATATTCTGGAGAGGAAGAGCACTAGCAATACAGGTAACACTTTCTTTACAATAGCAAGTTTTTAAAAGGAGTAAGAAAGAGGTGATGGTTTGTATTAAACCTGATACACTGCTAAGCCCAGTCTTTTGAGTTCCTGTGGGCTGCCCAGTAACACTTCTGCCAGCCCTCAGAGGACAGGAATTCCAACAGGCCAGCTTCTCAGCCTCCAGGTTCTTTTTTATTGAGGAGTCAGGAATCATATTTGATAAAAGAAAATTCATATTTCCTTTGGTAAAATTCTCCTCTCACTGAAACTACTGGACAAAGGCAGACTCAATGCTGATAATTTTAATTTGCCCTCAATATGGTGGAATTTTCCAGTTTAAATTTTGTTTTTAATTGTACTGGGAATAGAACTCAGGACCTTGCACTTATCAGACAGGCACTTGTGCCACTGAACTATATCCCCAGCCTAAAATAGTTTCTTCATGTTTTTTTCCATTATTGGTAAATAAAAAGGTGAATGCATTTATCAACTTAATAGTATCAACAGTCAATGAAGCAAGGAGAGAATAAGAAATGCAACTCTCTTTTTTGATTTTGCCATAGGGTAATTTGGAGCCCTGGAGATGACACAGGGTAACTCGTGTGGCCCAAAGAGCAAAGCATATCCCTGGGGGCTGCAGGGCCATTAGAGGGAAGGCATCACTTCATCCTAAGCCCATCACTTTCATCATTTGCCCTAGTTTACCATCCATACTTGCATTGTAGAATCTCTTGAAGTCAGTGTACATACTCTGAATCGTTATTTATGATTATTAAAAACCAGAAAGCCACTGACTTTCCAGGACTTCATCCCAAATATACCTAAGCAAAGATGAAAGGCAGCCTCCCAAACATCTAGTTGGAGGTCTCCGTGTGTACACAAAGGGCCACACCACAGCCAGCCCACTTCACAGCTGTGTGTGTGGTTATTTTATGGGAAGATTTATTTGGGACTTTTCCACTCTAAGAAGAGAACCTCCCACACACAACTGAGCCTGCTAACGGCCGGCCTTGCTATTTTGCTCTGCAGAAGATGTCGGCGAGCCTTGTGAGAGCCTCACATGCTAACCACAACAGAGAGCCCTGGGCCCAGAAACTACCAAGCAGGTGCCTGTGCACCCCACAACAGGACTCACACCTAGAAAATGCCTGGGGAAGCTCGTTCCTGCTGTCCAAGTGGGACAAGGAGCTACCACATCCGCTGTTGGCCGCCTGCCCTCCTCTGCAGATGTGTTGTTTCTCTTCTGCTTTGAGTTGAACAAGCCTGCTTCTTGGACAAAGGCCTCTTGTGTGACCATATCATATAGAGCTGCATCCTCCCCAGCCCAGAGATGATGACTGCATTTCAGATCCTCAGAAGGTATCTCAGAGCAGCCACTGATGTCAGCACTTCTACCATGTAAATAAACCATGCCTATTAACTAATTTGCCATGGTGAAGTTCATACCATTATTGCATTTCACAGTGTTTTGGCAATTGCTGACTAGCCCCATGGGGCAGGGAGACCTGCATTCTTTATTGATTTGTAGGTATCATGACTGATGTGATGGCATCCATCCATGCCTACCATTGCTTTGTATTTCCTAAAATAACATACATTTGTTACAAAACTCAGAAATAATCTGAAGGCAAGAAGAACTTGAAACATCTGACCATTTACTAGAGTTGTGTGTCTGTGTGGGCATTTGTATGTGTCTTTAAGCCTCATGGATCGGTAGGTAAGAAACAGCACAGCCAAAGCCCACCCTTAACAAACAAGGTGCAACATGTAAGGATGCAAATAAACATGGGTTGAAAGTATTTTTTAAAATTACATCTGTACTAAATATTTACAAACTTCCTTTTCTTGGCATGAATTGTAGAGTCTATTTACACAACATTTATATTATATTAGCTATTAAAAGTAACCCAGAGGTAATTTAAAAATTAGGAGGGATGTGAGTAGCTTATGTGCAGACAGTGTGCTCTATTATACAAGGGGATCTGAGCACCTGAAGAGTTTGGCATCACTGTGAGTACTGCAGCCATCTTCCCTGGATACCTAGGGAACACTGTGCATACAGCTATGGATATCTAGGTCCATAATTATATCTCCTCTACCTCCTATGCACAAGTGCATTTGCATCCAGATCTCTCTGTGTGCAGATGCGACTCAGCAGGTGGATGCGGCACGAGAGGCCTTGCTAACGAGCTCCCTCTGAGTGTCCGAGAAAAGCCAGGGCTGCTCTGAGTGGGCTCTGTGCCTGGCAGCCCCTCCAAGCAAGGGCAAGGTGGCAAGTGGGCTCCACCTTGGTACTTACCCTGCATCTGGCTCTGAGGCTGAGGGTTAAAGGCAGTGGAGTGGTTCACTCGAGGGTTGGGCGTGGGGGCTGGGTGGTGCGGGCTGACCCTCATGGCCGTGCGCCGCAGCTGCTCCAGTTCACTGAGCCGCTCGGAAAAGGACAAGCTCCCAGGCTTGGTCTGATCATCTATTTTCTGACGATGTCCTATTGTGGGGAGTGGGTGGAGAGGGGTTGGGGAGAGGGAAAGGGAAGGGGGGGAAGAGATCAGAAAATGCATTGTGGAATTTCTAAAGCTGGGGGTGTCTTACCTTTCCCCTCCCTCTGCCCTCACCCACAGTGTGTGGACTTGCTGGAGATTTACCCTTTCGGGCATGTGCTGCCTGTGGGAATTCAGGGCCTTTGTCCCCTAGCACTCCAGGGCCCTTTTCATCACCCTGGCCACAGGGTGCTCCCTGAAGCCACTCCAAGCATCTGTTCCACCTCTGTTAGGCAGGGTGCAGCAGGGGCTCATGGCAGCAGCAGTAGCAGTAAAAAAAAGGCAGGGTTTGGCACATGGCCACATGCGGTGGGCTGAGCTGTGACAGCCAGGAAAAGTGTTATCCCCATAGCTCCAGAGTGCCGCTTCTTACTGCAGAGTTTACTGTGGCAGGTCTGAGAGGCTTCCTGAGCTTAGCAGTGTGCCCATGATGGAGTGGTGAACCCACAGCCCAGGGACTCAGACTTCCTAGTACATGCAGGGAAGCTCCACTTCCTCTTGACAAAGGCTAATGAGGAGTTTCTTTCTTCTCAAAGTCCACTCCCTGGGTGCGCTACTAAGAGAGTGGGGAGGAAGGAGAAGCCTGGGCTTTGTCCAGTGTTCCCAGCAGGCTGGGCTTAAGGGAGTCCCCATGGAGCCATCAGCTCATTGGGTGAGCCTTCCCCGGGGACTCAGAATGGAGGGTGGGAAGGTGGGTTCTCAATGTCTGTGTGGACAGTAGGTGTCCTTGCCTCAGTCCTCATCAAAGTCACTGTCACCAGGAAGTGGCAAGCAGAGGTGCTTATGTGGGATGGGTCAGGGGCTGGATGGGCCTCCCATTTTCTCTCTGAATCCACCATCAAAATCCTACTAAAGTAGAGATGGAAACATTGAGGGGTGGGTACCATAAAAGGGACACAGCATGACAGGCCTGGGTGATTCCTTCCTCGTTCAAAGAGGACGGCCTCTCATTCCTTCCATACCCTTCAGGTTGTTTGCGTAGAGTCCTTGATCCTTTTCACTAAAACCCCTGATTGGCATTCAGCCTCAGAACAAGACTGGGGAAGCAGCGAGTTTATTGCCCCTGAAGGTGCCTCTTCCTGTCCCCTCCCACAATCCTAAACCAGAATGGGGACCCTCCACTCTGCTCTCTACAGCCCAAAGTAGAAGTGGGGCTAGGAGCAGCCCATTTTCCTCTAATTCACGATCGCTACAATTATAAAATTAAATTGTGTGACTTGTGTTACGATTCCAAATCTCCGTGGCTTGCCATTCCTTCCTGCTACAGGGCCCCTTGGCACTGCTGATGCTGTCTCAAATTCCAAACCAGAAAAAGGGCCCACTATATTGCAGTGATTTTATCATTAACAAGACCTATTTGGCTCCAAAAGGAGGAAAAATACTTAAGCATAATATTTGTGTAGTTCAAATGCAACGCTCCCTCTTTTCATGTGTCACCAAGGCAAATCTGGACTCTGATTCAGTGTTCCAGCCCACAACACTCAACTTGAACGCAAACACCCTGAGTCACGCAGGCTCGGCCGGCACACATGTGAGAGGCCTCTTATGGGCTGAGTATTTTAAGCACCAGCTCTGTGAACAAAAGGGACCAGGTTCCTGAGCAACCATGTCATCCCTTTCCCTCAGAAGTGTAAAACTATCTTTTTCTAGAACATTCTATTTCAGTCAGTCATGGCCTAACTCAGTGACTTCCTTAGTCTCCCTTCCTCTCATCTCTGTGACAAACTCTCACTTTCACATCATCACACTAAAAACATCTGATGTTTCCTATGCAGAAAAAAAACACAATTCTAACTCAGAAAGCATTTAAAACATAATTCTTCCCTTTAAATGCCTGCCACAGCTTAATGCCTAGTATTAGGAGTCAAAGATAGAAAATAGCAGGAAATATGTTTCTGGAGAGTTCTATGATCTGGGAAAGAATGCTGGCCAGCCAGGGATTCCAGTGGGTTTTCTCTGTCTTTCAACTTCACATTCTTTGGGTGTCCAGTGGCATTTTTGAAGAACACTGTGTGAAGGACACCGGGGGACCCAGGGGAATGGTGTGCACAGGATCATTCTGAATACACGGTATTCGGTGTGGCATCATGTTTGGCCAGCCTTTGAAGAAAGGCTATCTGTTAGTGCATCGGCTTTAGCACACTTGGGGACATGTGCCACTAAGAAACCAAACAGGAATTAAGACATTTCAGGCAAGCCCCTATGTGGCCAGACACATGTGAGATTATTATTTTTATTAGTTCCCCTCATTACCCTATGCTTAAAAAAAGATTTTTAATGTGAGCCATTTGAATACCAGCTGACACCTGCCAAAATTGTAGTCATTTACAGAGATTAAGTGATGACTGTCTGCTTTAGCAGGAATGTTCAGGCAGAACTCTCAGAGAAAAACAGTTCTCCACTGTAAGCTGTTTCCTAAGCCCTGGGAGTCTCAGGGCTGAGCTTAATACCGGAAGATTGGGGAAGGGCTCATTCCATGCCCTTCCCACGTGCGCAGTGGGAATAAACTGGGGCCTTTGGAGCCAACTTGACCCCCACGCTCACAGAAGTACTAGAGAACTGCAACATCAGGCATCCAGGAAATAAAAAGCACCATCATGTTCAAGGTGTGGTCCAGATGCTTTTATAGGCTCGAGCAGAGGAACACCTAATTCTTCTTTTCTGAAACCACTGGGTTTCAGGTGCCAAATAGCAATATTTTGTAAGAAATATAGGTGCTTCTGCTATAAACTCAGGCTGGAGGAAACTAATGCTTTATGTCATCAGTTCCCTGTATCTGTATGCTATTAAAATTTCAATTTGACTCCTGAATTTTAAATAGAGGAGTATGGAAAATGGCCACTTTGAAAATCACTTTTCTTCTTTCTGAGTGCTGGGGCCTGGAGGACAATAGGGAATCCAACCCTGGATTAAACCACTAGTAAAATTATGATGGTGCCTTCAACATATACAGTACCTGACATGGCCTGATATTTTCAGCAAATTGAAAATCAACTGCTAATATTCACAGGGCGGCTACCTCCAGGCTTCATACCATGGCATCTTCCTGAAGCTTTAGCAATGCTGAAAAGGATCTTAAATTCTTCTGTTACTGTTTTCACATTTTTGATAAACAGTACTAGATTAAAATTTTATTATATTTGCAGTCATTAGAAGACAAGACAAAAAGCAAAGGGGAAAATGTAATAACCAGAATGAGCAAGTGAAAGAAAAAATCAAATGAAATGGTGACATCCAAAAGCTGCTCATCTCCATGTGTGCATTGCATAAAATCATACTTCTCCTAAAAAGACACATGAATCTCATACACTGGCTTTTTACAAGGATATCTATATTTCCGAAGAAATTTGCCAGTCACCCTGACACTAAATACATGGATCTGGACATAAAAACACAGAAGGGTCCTTCCTTTGATATGCTGAGGTTTAAAACTATGGAAAAAAAAATGCATGTGGGTAGGGAATAGTTCACTTTTCCTGTGAACTCTAGGTCCCAGGTCGTTAGGATTTTAAAGTAATAGCATTGCACCTGAATGGTCTCCCTCCTTGAATTTTTTTTTTTTTTTTTTTTTTTTTGGTCTTTTTGAGACAGGGTGTCACTATGCCTCCTTGAAGTCTTTTGCAGTGATGAAATAACCCTTCCTCACAGCAAACCTAGCCATTTGGTAGCTTCCTCAGCACTGGGAAATGCCATATAATACTACAGAGCATTTGTATATTAGACATGCAATATATAATGTAACAAAATATATGATGCATGCTTGTTCATGTATTATCCTAGTACATATCACAAGTGCGCACCTACATTTGGCCCAATAGTCTATGCATACAGACAGCCTCACTCCTTCTGCTCATATCATTAAGCTAAAAGAACAGCACTAGTTTGCTATACTGCAGAGCTGGAAGAGGCCACAGAAATCAGCTGTGTTTTTAAAACTCATTTGTGGGAAGTGTGTATCAGAGAGGTTATTACTTAACCAGTCTCATACAGCAAGTACAGAAAGGGTACAGGTCTGAAAACACACTAATCCCTCAGTAGCCCCCAGTGCACATGCATGTGCTCTCTCTCTCCCTCTCCCTCTCCCTCCCTTCCCCCTCCCTCCCTCTCTCTCTCTCTCTCTCTCTCTGTCCTGCAAATGCAAAATTCAGACTAGAGACAGTGCACCACAGTTTTAGATCACAGGAGCCAGGGTTGTAAAGTGAGACATGGTAAACAGTGGTGATTCCACACCTAAGTGAGCATTACAGGGAGGCTCTGGCTTAGTTGGTCCTCAGAAAGATGGATTCCCAGTAAGATTCTGGAAGGCCATTGGGAATGCTTGCTGGGTGGAGGGAAAGGCATGCAGGTGGGGAGGGAAGGAGGAAATGAAGGTGGGATGAGGGGCTCCTGTGGTAGTCACATCCAGTTCCTCCTCTGCATCCCTTCTCCTGTTCTTACCCTGCAGGACACTGGGAAATAAAATACCCAATACAGTGGTCCCACAGTATTCGCGGGAGACTAGTTTTAGGACTGCTGTAGACAACGAAGTGCTAGGATGCTCCAGCCCCATTTAGAAGTGGTCTAATGTCTGCACAATACTTATGTACATCATCCAATGTATTTGAAGTCATCTCTAATGACTTATAATGCCTGGGACAGTGTCTATGTTCTGTAAATAGTTGCTCCTGCATAGATGAGGGAATACCAACCAAGATAGAAAGTCTGTTATATGTTCAGTGCACGTGCAGCATCCGTTCATGTTTTCCATCTGTGCTTGCTGCCTGTGTGTCCCTGCTGTGCTCAGATGAAGTGTCCATGAGCTCTAAATGATGCGCTCAATTTGGTGATACATGTTTGGTGTTTCTAGCCTTCATTTTTGAAGTGCTTGAATATAGACAGCAGATACAAAAGCCCCGAAACACAGTGCTGCCAGTGGTTGCATATCTCCCACTCTAACCAGCAGAGTCCGTCAAAGTGGAGCTCACAGTAGTGAGAGGGGTCTGTGAAGAGAACCCTAGGCTGTCCCATAGGAAGTAACACCTGCCCAGCCATCTGAGTGGGTGCTTCCGGGAATGGCAGGAAAGCATCACCAGGTACCTGTTGTTCCACAGCAGGCAGCAGTTAAGACCTGGGTGTGCCCTTGAGGATCAAGGCATTAAAGGAGGATCCATAATCCTCTCTCCTGTGGAGCAGCACCATGGCACCAGGGAGATACCACTGCTGGCCTGGAGTGCAAGTGTTCTTCCTCCGGAACCTGAGATTCCTCCAAACCTTACTGTGGACAAGAGCAAGTCTCTTCATCACCCCACCTCCTTATATGGAAGCCTGGAATTAAAGGACTAAATGGATTTCTCCAAGGTGCTCTAAACCATCCACAGCAATTACCTCTGCTGCAATTTTGTATTGGCCTCATTTTTGTTGAACAACCTAAATGTGGTCTTTTCCTTTCTCTCCTCTCCTCTCCTCTCCTCTCCTCTCCTCTCCTCTCTTTCCTTTTTTCCTTGTACTAAGGACTAAACTTAGGACATTCACACTGGGTTATATCCTCAGCCCATTTTAAACTTCTTGAAATTTATTTATTTATTCATTTATTTATTTGGTACAAGGTCTCACTGCACAGCTCAGACTTGTAATGATCATCCTGTCTCAGCCTTCCCAGCACTGGGATTACAGGTATGCACAGCATGCCCAGGTATTTAACCTGGGTCCTGGCACTTGCCAGGCAGTTGCTTAGACTGCTGAACGATCTCCCCAACCTCCTTAGCCCATTCTTTTATATTTTATTTTGAAGCAAGGCCTCACTGAGTCAGTAATTTATTCAAGCTGGGTCAAACTATAAGTCCTCTTTCATCAGCCTCCTGGGGTGCTGGGATCACAAATGTGTCCCACTGTGCCCAGTTAAGCACAGTCTTTCTTTAGGTTTTTTTTGTTGATGTTATTGGGTGTGTGTGTGTGTGTGTGTGTATAGGTCTTACTATGCAGCTTGGACTCGTAGTGATCTGCCCGACTTCTGCCTCTCTAATGCTAAACATGGTCTCTCTTGAGCAACCTAATGTGAAATTATGTTTCAGAGATTTTCGTGTGTCTCTCAGGCAGACACTGCAGTCCCAAGTCTGACCATCAAGATGGTGCTCAGGACTCCATCTTGATGCTCATAGCATCTGGCTCCTCCCTGGCTGGCAGCTTAGACAAGATGATGCCGAATTTACCCTACTGTCGGTCTCCTGCTGTTGCTCCCATGGCCTCATGGACAGGCAGGGACTGTGGACACCAGTGCTCATGGATGGTCTCTCTCTCTCTCCTGTCATCCTTGCTAAGCCATCCTGTGACCCACCTAGGAAGATGTTCCCTTCCCCCACCTCTTCCTCTATTGCCCCTAAGCTGAGCCCAGAGAAGGCAGGTCTTTAAACTCACATGAAAGCCATCTATGAAATTATCAGGGGCTGCAGCTGGGAAGTACAAAAGCCACTGCACAACCTCTCACTGCCCCCCACAGCCCTGCTCTCCTGCCTCAGGCTCTTTCTACTTAAGTCATGTTGAAAGCCTCTACCAGATGCCAGCTCTCTCAGGTAACATTCTTTGCTTACTAGTGGACTCCTAGAGACATAGCACCTTAACCCAGAAGAATCACCCACAGTGGCTGCACTGCCTCTGGCCGGGAAGGTCTGGTCTCTAACAGGTGGCAGAGGTAAGCATGTGCCCACTGTATGCCCCCCAACCTGTCCCCCACCCCATGGCTCTGTAGTGCCTACCCTATGGCATAAAGCATACACACCAGAGGTCTAGCTGGCCGCCCACTAGATCTGCTTCCTAAGAAGTGTGCCTCTATTTGAAACTATAGTGCAGATGGGCTGAAGCCAGCCCTCCATTCCAGCCACACCAGCCTGCTTTCCAGTGCCCCAGGCTGGCTGCCTCAGGACCTCCGCCCAGAACACTCTGCCCTCAGATATCCGATCTCCCTGCTTCCTTGAACTGCTCAATGCCATCTTCTCCTTAAGCAGCTGATCACCCCACACCTGGCCATTGTAGATCTTTTGATTCAACTTCTTCCACACCAGTAGGAAGGGTCTCTAAGGGTTTGTCTGCTCCCATTGGACTGCAAGGTTCAAGAAGACAAGGACTTTGCTTCCTGTCTGCAGAGCCGGATCCCTAGCCTAAGCATACCTGCACATGGTAGGAACACCAAATGACAACCCCTTTGTGCTTGGTGCTATCCCATTGCCTTTGGCTGGGTGTGGAAAAGGAGGGTTCCTTTGGGGCCAAGGACTTAGAACTACAGTTTCAGTTGCAGTGCAACTGGGGAACTGCTCATGAGAATGCCATAACCCAGCAGGCCGGGTTCACGGAGAATCGTCTCAGCAGCAGTGAGATCAGTGAGCAAAGCACATCTCCATTTTTCTTTCATCCTACTGAAAGCTAAGAGCAGATGGGCAGAGGGCCTGGGTGCTGAGGGGAGCACTCACTTGGGCCTAGGAGAACAGCAGTGGTTCCCTTCTCCTCAGGCACATGCGCTTGCACACCCGCACACACCATGGCCATGCACATAATCATCACAGCACACAGATGCCATACATATCATGGGCTTATACCACATGCATACACACATCACATACATCTATCACATTATATATGTATATACACATATACATACACCACACAACACATAGACCACTGACTTCCAACACACATGACACATCACACATATCACAGACTCATGCCACATTCATATGGAGATCACATGCATGTGTTACACATTATACACACATATATCTGTATACTACACCATATATCACATAAACCATGGACTTGCACATGTACATGTGCTGTGTATTTCTATCATATAACATATACATATGTATAACACATACAAATATCACACATATATACACACCAAGCATATCCATATCCATATACACACACACAGTACATGTACATATACACTTGTCACCCTGCACATGTCTCACACATACTATATACATGTTGAAAACATATATATGTTATGCATACTGACATAACAGATATTGGTGTTACATATATTCATGCTTTATCACATATGTACACATGCATTGATATATTATACTTATAGACACACACACAAATCACTTGTATGAATACACCCAACATACAATACCTACATATACAGATCACATGCATGTGCACATCAGAATGTATACACAACATATATACAGCATATATACATACTGCATATATTCAGAACACACACACACCACATACTCAAATCACATATATCACACATTGACATATACATACCACGTAGATACACACAGTATACATATATATGTCTATCACAATTCACACATCACATACTTACACTGCACAACCACATGTCCGCACATCGTCTCCTTACATATCACACGTGAAGCAACTGTGGCTGCTCCAAGCAAGCATAAAGATGCAGGGTGGGAGACGACAGTGAGACTCAGGGACAACTGCACATGAGCCCAGGGAAGCTCAACAACTACCACCACTCCAGGCACAGGGCCACACCCTCCTTTTCTCTGAAGTAGGCCTCCAAGATTCAAGGCACAAAGACAAACCAATGCTCAGTCCCCCAAGTTCAAAACTGCCTCCAAGTTGTAGGCAGTGGGTCTGCAGCCCACTCAAGTGGGCTGGGTTCTAGGATCACTGCCCCCCAAAAGTAGAGGAGCAGGACTCTGAAGTCACTGGCACTCTTGGTCATTCCTGCTGTCTGTAACACGTGCGTATCTGGTAGCTTAGGGTCCCACTCTGCCTGGCGTCTCACTGTGGATCCAGAGGGGGCAGGCAAAGCCCTGGCTCCTCAGCTGTGACAGGAAGTCTTACCAAGCACCCTCTTCAAGGCCCTGTGGATCAGGTCTCCTCAGCCCTCTCCAAGGAGTGTCCCTGGTGGACAGGCCTTGGGGATACAGACCAAGTCCCAGGGGTCTGCCAGCTCCTCTGGCACCACTGCCATCCTGTGTGTGCCTCTTCCCTCCCTGCAGTGGTCTGTAGACATACCCCACCAGCCAACATTCTGTATAAATAGCACAGTGCTGCCCGGCTTTGCGCAGAGACCCAGCTAAGCTGAGACTCATTCAAGGCTAAGACTGCTCTAGTCAATGCTTCGCGAATGAGTAAGTGTATGAATGGCCCTTCCCTGGGATGCACTTCCATGGGGTTGCAGCCTGCCTAGTGATCTCTACTCCTCTGTATTTTAAATGTGGGGAGGAAACTCCTTCTTCATTGTGCTACCTAATCAGCCCCAGGAAGGCATCCAGTTCTCACCACTTTCTCCAGTCATAAACTTCACTGAAGTTCTGGGCTGGCCTCAAGAAAGAGGGGACCCACAGGTCAGCCAAGGGCCTTAGAGAAATGCAGACACATACACTGCCAATACAGTGCAGAAAAGTGGAGTGTGGACAGTTCCAAGGCCAACCTCTTGTATGCAGTGTCCCAAGGTGATGACAGGCCAGGAGCAGGATCTGGAAGGGGATTGGGTGAGAGGATGTCCCCAGGTTTACTAGGGAAGGAGCCCTGCCTCCCCCATCTCCATCCTACAGCTGACTCAGATGTGGTCACCAAGGCAAGTGGGGTACTTGGATCTTGGAATAAATAAAATTTATTCCTGCCTCCTCCCTCACATATATGTGATTTAAGTATGTGGTGTGTGTTCTGAATAGGCACAGTATGTATATGTGCTGTATATATAAGTTGTGTGTGTATGTTTTGATGTGCACATGCATGTGATCTGTGTATGTAGGTATTGTGTGTTGGGTGTGTTCATACAAGTGATTTATGTGTATATGTCTATACTTATTTATATATAATGTATTAGTCTCCTGACTAATGGAGAGTCTTACTAATAAGACAGCTAGCACTTTGTTGTGGTCGCTGTTTTTGTGTGTTTTTTAATGAGCCATCTGCCTTTCTTCACACATCCAAAAAAAGGCTTTTAGGGTATTAGTCATGGCACTTCATCCAGGACTCAGGTGCCTTTCACCCACTATTGTCCCAAGGAGGCTGAAAGTCACCACCAGCTATAAAGGGACAATAGGGGTGGTTACCAGAAGGGGCAAGAGTGGCTATTTGCCTAGATGCCCTAAAATCTACAGCACAGTGAGGAAAATGTTGGTCCCTCCAGGCCGCCAGGTGATTTTGGGAAGGAAGATTTTATTTATTCCAAGATCCAAGTACCCCACTTGCCTTGGTGACCACATCTGAGTCAGCTGTAGGATGGAGGTGGGGGAGGCAGGGCTCCTTCTCTAGTAAACCTGGGGACATCCTCTCATCCAGTCCCCTTCCAGATCCTGCTCCTGGCCTGTTATCACCTTGGGACACCGCATACGAGAGGTTGGCCTTGGATCTGTCCACACTCCACTCTTCCGCGCTGTATTGGCAGTGGGAAAACCACCTTTTCCAGAATGTTTTGAACTTCTCTTTCCTTTTAACACCCCTGACAGCCTCTCTTGTCTGTGACTTCCCTGGTGTGCTTAGGACAAATCTGAGCTCCTTGAAAGAGCCCCATCAAGTGTGGCAGACTGGGCTGTCTTTTTCCAGCCTGAGGGGCCCTTCCCCT
Source organism: Myocastor coypus (assembly GCA_004027025.1). Taxonomy (NCBI): domain Eukaryota; kingdom Metazoa; phylum Chordata; class Mammalia; order Rodentia; family Myocastoridae; genus Myocastor; species Myocastor coypus. Next base: position 2,288 of record PVJA010002479.1, on the reverse strand, counting down.
TCCCCTCTTCCCCACCCCCCAACTTTTATTACTATTTTTTCTTTTTACCCACTTCTGCTTCCTTCATTTTCTTTGCAGCTGCAGCAGAGAGATATAGTAAAGCTACTGTATAGGATTTTGAAAGCAGGGCCGCTGAGCGCTTTCCAAACTCCATACAAGCCGGTTATTCTCTGGCTTGTTTTCTTTGGCTTCAGGTTAGTAGCACAGAATGAGTCAAACAGTATTAACTTTCAATAGGGAAGTGGTGTGGTCAACCAGAGCTGTTTGCGGCTAGATTGTGAAGATAGGTAGGGCAGGTAATGAAGAACAGCCCATAATACAGTGAGGGGGCCCAGGAGGGAGGCGCCTCACTCATGAAACAGCTCCGACAATGGAGTCAACACAACTCACACCATCTCCTTTTAGTTGGCTGAGGAATTAACACCAAGGTCTCTGACCGGCAGCTTTGGGAAGTTGGCCACATCAAAACTTGGACAACTGAGCACTTTGTGGGTGTAAGGATGTCTTTTTAAAAAAAATGTTGTCAAAATCATGGGAAATCTAGTTAGGATGATTTCCCCTACTTATAGCATGTCATTCTGTGTAGAGTTTTATTCCTCTTTTCCCCAGCTTCAGGCATTAGGGGCTCCCCCTCCCCCTTCCTCCCTCACTGCCCCCACCATATCCATCCTCATATTTGGCACAGTAAGGCACAGAAGGTCACAGATCACTTTCTCCAGGCCAGAAGTTATTGCTTTCAAAACACAAATGCTATTATAAATACAAAATCCTACTTTTAGAGACTGATAAAAATCTTTAAAATACTAATCTCCCCCTCTACAGATGAGAAGCAGAGGTTTAAGAGAGATGTGTGCTGCAGAGCTGAAGAGAGGCAAACCCAGGGCCAGGACCCAGGGCCAGGACCCAGGGCCAGGACCCAGGCCTGCACTCTCTGGCTGGTGTGCTTTCTACCAGGCCCGCCTCTCCTTTGCCCAGGGCTTAGGATTCCTTTAAGTCTAACATAGCAGCTCCTCGAACAGCCTAGTCCTCAAGACTCAGATTTCAGCGGTTTCCAGTTCTTTCTCCCCACATTGGGCTACCTATTTATTTTGAGATCAGCTGAATCACCCAAGGCATAGAAGAGATTTCTCTGATCTCGCCCTGGCTGGGCAGGCGGCCTCTATGTCAGCAAATGAACCTGACAGCGAGCTGGCCCTTGCAAGAGTCTCACTCCCAAGCAGCTGCAGCTTTTGAAACTGGCAACAAGGCTCAAGGGTATAGCATTTCATCTCCCTGAAACCTAACCCAAAAATCTCAGGCAGCACCATATATAAAAAGTCACGGAAGGGGGAAGCGAGGCTGGCCGTCCCAGCAAGCAGCACTTTGGTCTTGCCCTGTGTGCAACTGTTTCCAAACCGCTGGTCCTGTGTTTTGTTGAGAGGACACCAGATAATAACAGCTGGAGGAGAAAAACTGTTCTTCATCTTAGAAAAGATAACAATGTATTCTAATCAAACTCGACTCTCAACTGTTTGCCAAGACTGCATTCTTTGCATCCCACATTTTAAAAAGGTAAATAGACATAGACAAAGGATATAATATATAATGATCAACGGCAAAATTTCTAAGACTATGGGTTCACAGTGTTGACTGATTTAAGTATCTATTTTTTCACTGTTGTTTTCTTCCTACTGACCTCAAAAGACACAATGAAATGAAATCTATCTTCAAGAAGCCAATCATTATTTTATTTAATAGGCCTAAGATTTTTATGTAATACATGTAAAATGGTAAAAGTTTTTTCTATTATCATTTTCAACTATTTAACATGTATTAGATTTTTATTATCTAGAAGATAGATGGTTTAAAACACTTTCATAATAGTATTTAAATTTATACAAAACAATTCTGTGTAGTGGATAAACTATTGTTACTATCATTATCACTACTTTCATCTTACAGATAACTTAGTGGAAGCTTCTAGATGTTAGGAAACTTGGCAAGTCCCACATCAGCCTATGTGCTTAATTTTCCATTAAAAAACAGAACAGAACCTTTAATTTTTTGAAAAATCCCTCTTCCTCTCCAAAGAACATGGGCAATTTGGTTAATGTGGTTGTGCGAAATGAGAAATGGCCTTTTTTTTTTTTTTTTTTTAAGAAATGGATTTGTTGAAGCTCACTCATTGCTTCAGCATTTGGAGTTACGGATAGGTAGGCTGGAAGGGAAAGGAGAAGAAAGCCCTTACTGTAGTGCATCCCAAGGACCAAATTCACCAGGTTTCTCTTTTCTTTTCTTTTCTTTTCTTT